>PVJS01018581.1:0-17687 GCA_004027185.1 Glis glis | reverse complement strand
GGTCAAGGACCTGAGTAACAAGAGCAGGGCTTTGGAGAGGTAACAGGGAGGAGAGACAGAGCAAGAGCAGCAACCCAGGGCATCCAGCTCACCTGAATGCAACATCTAACTGCACGCTGGGAAGTCTGGGGACAGAAGCCACCAACTGAGCAGCCCCGGTGACCATTGCTTGGGTGTGTGAGCCAGGAAAGTCAAGGCAGCCCAAGCAGTTGGGATCCCTTGAGTTTCCACACCCTGACACCTCCCCAGAGACCTTGCCAAGGTTGTTCTCTATAAGAAATAAACCAGAGTGCCTGACAGCCTGCCGGGGCCAATCATTCACTTGGAAATGAGGTGCTTATCTCTTTGATCCGGGTGGCAGCTGGGTACCCCTGTTGGAACTGCTCCCACGCTGAGAACCCTTGCTGGGTCGACTTGACTGTGCCCAGGGATGCCAGGAGAGGGAGGAACTCCATGTCTCTGTTCGCCAGGTTTGAGCCAATTAAGAGAATAAAACAAGAACACATTAATTGGCAAATAGATGGGCAGCTTCCCAAACTTCAGTGTTTCTGGAGAAAGTGGTACCGCGTAAGTGTTGCAGGACCAGTGATGTGACGATGGTCACTAACATCATCCGGGTAAGCTGCAAGTTGGTCGCTTCTGGTTGTATTCCCTTCAGGCCCCCAAACGCCTATCAGCCTGTGTCCAAAAGTCCACCCTCCTCCTGCACCCTGCGTGTAAAAAGCGCTTGATGAGCCCCTCACATCTCCCTCTTTAAACCAAGGGCTGGGCAGCTTGCTGAAGCTGGGTCTGTCTGGAACACTGCGTAAAAACAGTCCTGGTTTCTGTTTTCGCGGCAGCCTCTGAGCACAGTAATTCAACAGACTTGAGTGCAGAAACTAGCACACAAACAAACGACTGTCACAGGCTGAGTCTGAGGCAAGGTTGTTTTTCTGGACAGGAATACTCATCTCCTTCCCAGTCTCTGTTGCTTGAAAAAGTGTTATTATAACACACACACACACACACACACACACACACACACACACACTTCATACAAAAGTAAAAAAAAAAAACACTAAAAAGTCACCCAGAATTCTGCCATGAAAACACATCACTTGTTTTACTTTCCAGTTTTCTCTCCCTCCCATAACTATACTTACATAGCCCTAATCATAGCAGAGATAGTTTTATATTCTGGCTTTCTTTTTTCACATAATGGAATGTACCATTATTTTTCCAAACGGTTACACAGTTTTTTTCTAATTGTAATTTTAGTGAACAGATCCTATTCCGTGGAGTTGAGGTTCAACTGACCCAATTGCATGCCCTGAAAGAGAGTCATTTTTCGGATCCATCTCGGGTAAACCTCTCATGGATGCACCAGGCTGTTTCCCACTCTGAACTTCATAGCATTTTCTCTCCATTTGCCAGAACCTGGCCTATGGATCTGTGTATTTTTTAAGCATCTCTACATGCAGCTATGTTGTCCCTCTTTCTCAATACAGATAGCATAGAGAACAAAACTAAATATTTTCCACTCTAAATCTCCTGCACTTAGCAGAACACCTGGTATTTTATGGTACTCCTTGAAAAATGGAATGTTACCAATTGTGAAAATGACGGCAGGATCACGAAAACTCTTCATTACAAGTGCTCGGGCTCAGGAAACAATACCCCGAAGTATCATTCGGCGTACTTTGACATGTTGAATGATTTGAACCAAAGGAGAACCAAGGTCTCTCTGACCCTCTCCTGCACTCCCACCCCACCCAGTCTCACAGTCTTCTCTCCCTCCTAAAGCACAGGAAGGGCTTTCTCCAAAAGTTTCCCTATCTGCCTGAAGACCAGCTTCTCTAGGAGACTAACTTGCAGGAAAAAAGACAGAGTTGGTGCCGTACCCGGGGCCCAGGTGAATGCCCAAAGACAAGGGCTCCGTCATCTTCTTTAAAAATCATTTCTTCTTCCTCTAAAATTACCTACAGCTCCCACTCCCCTCTCCCCTATGGAGAGGGTATTTAAGCTTCAACAATCTGGCCTTTCTTTGAGTTACATTTGTGTGTGTGTGTGTGTATGTGTGTGTGTGTGTACTACTGGGGATAGAACCCAGGGGCCTTCTACCTCCGGGCCACGCCCCCAGACCTATTTTATTTTTTATTTGGAAACAGGGTCTCACTAAGTTGCTGAGAGTCTCATTGGGTTGCTGAGGCTGGCTTGGAACCTGTGATCCTCCTGTCTCAGCCTCCCAAGTACTGGGATTACAAGCGTGCACCACCACGCCTGGCCTATTTTGTGTGACTCATGTGCTTGCATGTTAATAAGTTTGCTTATTTTTTCTTGTTGGTCTGTCTATTGTCTGTTATTTTACAGAACCAATTGATCAATGATCAAACTTTCAGGGGAATGGAAAGAGTAGGTTCTTCCTTCTCTACACAAGCCACAATGACAATACAATTCTGGGTAAGTTTAGCAGAAAAAGGAGCTTATTAAAATAATCATACATCTAACTTATTTCCCAGAAATTCTGCTGTTAGTTATGAACCCATGAGAAATAAAAACATATGTCCACAAAAACTTACACAAGAATGTTCACATTCGTCATTCAGAATAACCCCCAAATGGAAAATAAGCCATATATGCATTAACAGGAGAATGGATAAACAAAATGTAGTATATTCGTACAATGAAATACTAGTCAGTAATAAAAAGGAATGAGTTACTGATATATAATACAACTTGGATGAATCTCAAAAACATTATACTGAGTAAAGAAAGCCAGAGATAGGATAATCTGAGAACCGGCAAAACATTCCTATGGTGATAGAAATGTTGCCACCATATGTATGTTGAGCAGAAGAAGACCCCAAACATTCCTCAGCTTGTTACCAGAGCACACCCACTCACAACTGGATCAAGACTGCTGTTCCTTTGGTACTTGGGAAATGCCCCAACATATCAATTGAGCAATCCCTATTGACTGAATGGGGACATCGCAGTGAAGAAAATCGCACAGAACGAATAACCACAACCACGGTTCTAGGTCTCTTGGCCCTGGCACAGCTCCTAGGCACTCAGGGGGCTGGGGTGGAGAATGTGGTAGCACAAGCCAGACCACGGAATGGCAACCGGCAGCTGGAGATGCCTTTGGCTCTCTATAATCCTTACTGGATTCTGTCTTTTGTCCCAGCTGGGACATGGTAGAGAGTGGAGTGTGAGCTGAGAGGCTAAGGTACCCATCAGGGAATACCTGGGTTTTGAGGGTGGAGGAAGGAGGAGACCTGTCTTTCCTCTTGGCCGAATTAATCTCCACCAGGCTCCTGCCCTTCATCAGGAAATGTCTCTGCTTGCCTGTGTTGAGTCTGGCAGCCGGAAGCTTGTGGGCATCAGGCTTTATCTGAATCTGGGCTATTCAGGAGTTAGAAATGAATGGGTCTCATTGTCTGAACTGAAATCACCTAAATGAACAAGAACTGGGTTAGAGCTTTTTGTCTAGGGTGACCCATCTGTAACAGGCAAAGTGAGTGTGAATTGTGTGAGAGATGAGAGCTTAGCAGACAGAATGCAGGAACTCCTTTATTGCGCTCCCGGGTGAGGTCTGCTGACCGGTAGGGCTCTCGGTCAACAGAGTCACGCCCAGGATAAGAAGGGAGGGCATCTTTATAGCAGGGTCTGGGGTCGGGGGTCAGTGGGGCGTCTTCTCGTGAGATGAGGCAGAACAAAGCAGGTCTTCCCGTGAGATCTGAAATTTGTCGCGTCTCCACTTCTGCCTTCCTGGGCTCCGGGGTCTCCTGTCCCAGCTGCAGGAACAAGGGGTAGGGGAAGGGGGCCTGACCTAACACCATCAACTTTTCTAGTACCAGGAAATGGAGAGAAGTGGAGGTTGAATAATCCTTTGTTTCTTCATGGTTTATATATGAATCTATCATTTCCCCTAATGGAAGGATTTAACACCTGCTGGGCCTATGGGCTTTGGCGAGACAAGCAGAATTATCTAATGGATGACTCGTGGAGGTAGGATAGAAGGAAATAAAAAAATAGGTAGAAAGGAGACATAAAGGCAGGATAAGGAAATAGAACTTTAATATGGAAGCCTGGTGCTAAAGTTCCTCACACCCTCACTCCCCAAGCCAATTCTCTTTCCCAGGCACATCCCTCCCATATTTCCAGGAAATCTACAAATATTCAGTCACAAGCTTAAAGTTACTGGAAATCTACTCACATATGATAATTATCTTATGCACTATTAATTATCCCACCAATAAATAGCTTAAGCAAGAAATCTATGACATTGGTTGAGAAACCTATAATTTAGGGGACTTTCCAACATATCTATTGATCAGCCTAAGGATCCAGAAAATAACCAGACCATCATAAGCCATCTTGAGATCACAGGACTGATGTCATCCTCACAGACCTTCCTACACCCACCCTTCACCAAGTTTCCTTTAAAAGAAGAACTAGGGACCCCCAAAGTGCCTCTCTGTCTGGGGACGGTCCGCATTCTCCCTTGAATGTGTACTCTTTGCTCTCCAAAATAAATCCCTGTGCCTCTATTGATATGTGCTGAAATCATTTTCTGTCACATTAATCAAGGACCCGGCTGATCCTGAGTCAAATTTTCTCCTCTGTCTAGGAACTCCTCAGAATCCTCTTTTAGAGATATCACTTCCCCCATGACACCAGAACACTCAGTATGTTTTGCAATGGGCCAGCCAAGACTGGGGTCTCCCTATCTCCCCAAGGAGAGAATCTACACACGAGCTTCACTTGCCCTGAAATCTCCTGACACTTGCCAATTGTCACTGTCCTGCACCTCCCCAAACAGTTGGCCCAGCTAAGGCTAGATTTGGTTCCTAAGACCATAATGTTTATTTGCTGCCTGCAAAATCACTCTCTATAAATGAGAGATTAAGAGGGAGATGAGGCCCTTTCCTGGTGCACAGCCCCATGGTGCATCCAACAGGTCTTGTCCAGGTCTCAGCACTGTTCTGTGAGATGACAGGAGAATGGGTGACCTGTAACACTCCTGACTCTTTTGCCCTTGAATCATTGCACATTACAAGTGATATTTGCTGGTGCTCACCTAAAGCCATGCAAATAGTTCTCCTGCTAAAAAAACCCAAAGTGGGAAATCTCTCAAACATAGGGGAAAAATGCAGACAGTAGACACGACAAAGTAAATGGCAATATTCATTAAATTTCTAATAATTAAAAGGATTTAAGGGAGGGTCCTGTGGACAGCTTTGTACAGCCGACAAGTTCTTCAATTCAATAAAACCAGTTCATGTTTGTTAAGAGAGTCAAGAGCCTGAAAGAGTTTAAATTCTACATTTGTTGTCTACTAGCTGAATAATTCTAAAAAAATTATTTAACCTCTTTGATCCTCAGTTTATTAATTTAGATCTTAGATAATATGAACTTCAACCAGGTATAATGCAACCTAAGTAAAATCACCTAAGTATAGTACTTAGCACAATGACTGGAAGACATTAAATTCTTAATAAATACTGGTAACTGGTATTAAAAAGAATGTTAGCCTGAAGAAAGGCCATAATAAAAGGGAAAATAGCGAATGCACAATTCTGGCTCCTGAAGGACAGCCTTGAATTTGTCTGATCTCTTTAACTAGCTTCCCTCCTGAAGATGGTCATAGAATCCCAGAGCTGTGATCTACAAATCTATATAGAACTTGGCTGTTCCCATGAATGGCATCTAGACAAGGATAGATATCCTAGTAAAAAGAAAATCAAGGATGGAAAGATAAAACTCTATCTATAAAATAACTTGCTTTAAGTCTCAAAATCCCATCCTCACTGATGAGGGGAAAATGTAATCTTACTGATTCAAAACAATTCATTTGCTACTTTTAAAATTTAATCACACCAGGTGTGGTGGCGAATGCCTATGATCCCAGTACTTGGGAGGCTGAGACAGGAGGATCTCAGGTTCGAGGTCAGCCTCAGCAACTTATCGAGGCCCTCAGCAAATCACTGAGACCCTGTTTCAAAATTAAAAAAGATAAAAATAGGGCTGGGGTTGTAGCTCAGAGGTAGAATGCTCTGGGTTCAATCCCCAGTATCACAAAAAAGAAAAAATATATATATTAATCTCACTTAGGTAAATTCTCCATTTGTTTTAGGGTTTCCCGTCACCCCTCCTCATCTTTCTAGTCTTGAGAAGATGTGGATAAAGGATTAGAAAATGGTCCAGAATTTGGAGGCCCTTCTGCAGTGCATGGCTAATAGTAGACCTGCTCCATGTGTGTCCAGCAAAGGGCTGGAAGATGAGTCTTCCAAATGCAAAACAGATAATCAGTGAGGGGTTGCCTCCCACTCTGGCTGTGTTTTCACTTCTGCTTCTCTATCCAACTTCCCTCACTAAATGCAAAAGAGTCTGATGCAGACATAGGGCCTTTGCTGCACATCGATGTCATCCTCCTGCAATGCTGTGCGACTCCTGAATTTCAGGTTGATCCTTTTCTCCAAGTGAGGGAAACGGCTGTGGACATAGTCCCTGCACCATATTATGCTCCCCACCTAGAGCCTGTCAATCAATCCAAAGTCAGAAACTGAAAAGGGAGGAAAAAAGAAAAAGACTTTGTTTTGGGTCTTGGGAATTGTAATTCAGGAGACACAGGTTCATAGAGTTCTGAAACAGTGTTTGTTCCAAGGGAGACAGGGAAACCAGGAGCTTCTGTGGGCTACTGAATGTTGAGAAGGGGCAGGGCTACAAGGCCAAGAGAAGAGGAAGAAAATAATGTATAAGTAAAATAGAAAGGTCCATAAGACAAGAGTGTAATAAGCGCGTGATAGCTGGCCACGGTGGCACCTGCAATCCTGGTACTTGGGAGGCTGAGACAAGAGGATCGCAGTCTTGAGACCAGCCTCAGCAACTTAGCAAGACCCTGTCTCAAAATAAAAAAAGGGGGGGGGGTAGAACACTGCTGGGTTCAATTCCCAGTGCTGAAATTTAAAAAAAAGAAAAAACACCAGCTCTTGCTATACACCTGGAGCCTCTGGGCACAGTGTAATTGTGGGGTCAATCACCCCTGCCATTCCAGATGTCTGTAGTTAAAGTGGGAGGTGACACAAGCCCATAGTCCAGGCAGCAGCTGGAATTGTGCATAAGTCCTTCTCCCTTGACGGCCCCCAACTCTATTTTGAAAAGCCATTTCAAGGTTGTTTTCCTTGAACTTTCCTTTTATTTTCACAAGTCTAGACAGACCCCACTGTCCATGGCCCAGCCTTCTCCCCATCTCTTTCAGTAATGAAGTCTTTTGAAAGCCAGGACACAAAGCTGTCATATTCAATTGAGAAAGCCCCCGGAAAGAGGAGCTCTATCAATGGACGGGCCACGATTTAAAGAAACAGGTCCTGACTCCAAAGTCAGTGTTCTTTCTGCTAGGTCAGCCTACTGCTCTTGTAGGCCAAGATTTTGGGGGTTTTTTGTTGTTGTTGTTGTTTTGTTTTGTTTTGTTTTGGTACTGGTGATTGAGCCCAGGGGCATTCTACCTCCAAGCTACACCCTCAGCCTGTCGCAACCAGAAGCCCCGTCCAGCAGGACCCCGAGAAGAACCACGCAAGTCACAGTTCTGAGGTGCTTCTTCTTCCTCGTTTAATCTCCAGTTCAGCTTCCTCTCTCATTAACATCGGCATCCCGCTTATATTATGTATGAGCAACCCCTCCCCAATCACACCAGAAGCAATCCTCCAATCACACCTCTCTCACGCCACAAACACGCAGGCCAGGCTTTTTCTCATAGGTTCTCCAGCAGCAAGCACGCAATGAGCATGCACCAAACGCGTGCGCTTCCCAACTGCGCATGTGCTAGGTCTGGTAAACAAGCGCAGGTCACGAGACTTGGCAGCCAGCCACGGCGCCATCTTGGCTGGCTCGACCGAGCCCAGCTTCCCACATCAGCCCTTTTTTTATTTTGAAACAGGGTCTCATTAAGTTGCTGAGGCTGGCCTCAAACCTACAATCCTCCTGTCCCAGTCTTTCAAGTACTGGAATTACAGGAGTGCACCACCACACCCAACTTTAACCAAGGTTCTTTAGAGCAACAGAATTCGCAGGATCTGTATATTATAAAAGGGGATTTAGGAAGCCAGCTTACACTCAGAAGTGGTTTATTCCCGGATGGCCGCCTGCACCTGGAGCCCAAGGAACCAGCAGCTTGTCCAGCAGTCCCAGAAGCTGGGGCCTCAGAACAGGAGGGACCAATGGTGCAGTCCCAGTTCAAGACAGAAAGACCAGGAAACTCCCCGGAGAATCATTGGCGAGAGTCCAGTTGGAAGAAGGAAGGAAGTGAAATCGGAAGTCTTCAGAGAAAAGCAGACGCACCTCCACCCAAGAACTGAGCTTGCCTTGATGAGACTTCCTCCTTCCTCCTTGAGGTTCATCCCGCCCCCCAGCCTATTGGATAGTGCGGCCCACTCTGAGGCGGGACTTCCTCTTCAATTGGCTGTTTCACATGCCAATCATTTCATCATTGCACCTGAAGTCATACAATCCTAGATGTCTCTCAGTCCAGTCAAATTGATAATCTAGGTTAACCACCACAGCTCTCAAGATTTAAATCCGGGTCAGTGCCTGAGCCCCAGCAGCAACAAAGGCGGAAGCCATTTGTAGGCCCCTCTGCTGGAGGCCCTTGCAGCAGGGGCACTGATAAACTTATAACAAGCGATCCTTGGCTATGCTGGGAGCAATTACCAGAGTTTGGAAATATCAGCTCAGATAAAATTAGATTTGACCTGAGAGATTGTTCCAAACACCAACTCCGCTGCCTTTGATGTTCTGAAGCCCATCAAATTGCACATCGTTCTCTCTTCCTGGCTTTAAAGTCAGTCTCTTTATCAGAGAAATGAAAAAGACCTGCTTTTTTTGTTAAAATTTTTAAAGCTGTCTCCCGGCAGGTGTGGAAATGGGCTGGCAGATGTGGCCTCTGCTAGTTGTAGGAAATGCCACAGCACTTGAACCGAGTTACCCCTTTGAAGGGTGCCACCCAGAGCCATAGGATGTTGGGAAGGGCAATACCTACCCCTTTCAGATGAAGAGGCTGAGGGCCAGAGAAGTCACAGGACCTGCCCAAGGGCATACGGGTTACATTTCAGAATCACGGTTTCATCCTGTCTCCAGCCTTCCTGTGTTGTCCTCTTTTAACTTTTATAATAACTTCCGATACTGGGGAGAACTTTCACAATTTGGAGAAGTGAAAAGCTACTAATCCAGAGAGAGAGAATTTGAAAAATTTGCTTACCCTAAAATTTGCTTTCAGATTTTAATGACTTTTCCTCCTACAATACGGAAGGGAGACACATCAGGAGGAGGACAGGGAGGCAGGAGTGAAGGAGAGGAGTGTTCCTTAAGAAACTACTTTATCCCTAACTTCAGCTCTGTGTGTGACACCTAATAGGTGCTCAATACCTATTTGAGGAAGAAGGATGAGAGGAAAGGAAGGAATAGAAGCAGGAATGAAGGAATGGAGGGAGGAATGAAGGAACAAAGGGAAGGAAATAAATGGGCCATTACTTGAAGGCGGTCTTGCTCTGAGGTCTGTGGGTTTTATAATCACTTCTTCAGTCTAAGGCTGTTTTCCTCTAATTTATGTTGCTTGGTTTCTATTTATTTGTCTGCTTGTTTCAGAGGGGCTTATTTGTTCCTCTCTCTCTCTCTCTCTTTTTCTTTTGTCCAAATGAAAGAGATCGGGGTTTCTGTAAGTCAAATCATGGAGCACATCTTTTTTTAAAAAAGGCTCCATTAAAGCTAGGTATGGTGGCACACGCTTGTAATCCCAGTACTTGGGAGGCTGAGTAAGGAGGATCCAGGTTCGCGGCCAGCCTCAGCTACTTAGTGAGGCCCTCCGCAACTTAGTGAGACCCTGTTTCAAAATAAAGAATAAAAAATAGGGCTGGTAGGGCAGCTCGGAGGTAGAATGCCCCTGGGTTCAATCCCCAGTACCGCGAAAAAAAAAAAAAAGGCTCCATTAAAGCCAAAGAGGGACTTACCTCTCAAAGTACAGCGGGGTATGGCTCACCTCACTCCAGCATGCTGTGCAGTGTGCAAGCCTGACTCTCACAGCACACACAGGCGTGGCACAGCACACTCAGGGTATCAGGGGCCACACACAGGCACAGGTGCAATGCCCAAGACATAACAGGCAACGCGCAGGCACAAGGCCTGCTGACCAGAGCACCTTGACAACCACATGGAGTCCCTAGCAACCTGAGGACTATCATTGTCAGCACCTGAGAATGTAAACAAGAAGCTTCTTCTACCAAGAAGCCTCGCCACCTGGCCATGCCGACCTCCGATGATGATGAAGCTGAACGCTGACCCGGCAGCTCTGCTGGGAGCCGTCGGGCGAGTCCTCACCTTTGGCTCTGGTTGAGCACTGGTTAAGGTCAGGCCTGAAGACCCGGGACCAGACTCACAACTGACCAGGACCTAAGTCCCCGACACAGCCGCTGACCTCCGTGGTAAATGAACTGCCTGACCTGCTTCCCAAGTTGTACTAATCTCTGTCTCTCATTCTCTGCCCTAAAATAGCATAAGTTGTATAAAGTTTGCATGAAGTGTTAGCGAATAAAGAACCTTAGTCACGATTACAATAAACATTCTTGAAACGACTGAGACCGTGTTTTGGTTGCTTTCCACGATCTAAGTCTGCTCCAAACATCAAACATCTGGATAAGGGAAACATTGTGATTTTTGTTGAGTAATTTTCCCAAGCTCCCATCATAATAACTAGGGCTAGAACTGAAAAAGTAATGTGGCATCTATGATAAAGCACAGAGTTTCTTTTTTTTTTTTTTTTTTGCGGTACCGGGAATTGAACGCAGGGGCGTTCTACCTCCGCACTACGCCCCCGGCCCTATTTTTTATACTTTATTTTGAAAACAGGTCTCACAAAGTTGCAGAGGGCCTCACTAGGTAGAGAGAGAAAGAGAGACAGGGAGAGAGAGAGAGAGAGAGAGGTGAGGCTGGCCGCGAACCCGGATCCTCCGGTCTCTGCCTCCCAAAGTACTGGGATTACAAGCGTGCGCCACCACGCCCGGTTTAAGCACAGAGTTTCATACCAATCCTCATCCCTTGGTTGTCCTCCCGTCTCTCTTGGTACTTCCAGGGTCTCTTTTGCTGCAACTGAAGGCTTCCTGGGCTATACATTATCCCCTCTGGGTCCAGATTTTCAATGAGCAAATCTGACTCAAAGGACTTAAACTGGTATCATTCAGTTATTCACCCATTAGTGGTTCTTTTTTTAAAATTTTTAGTGGTGCTGGGGATTAAACCCAGGGACATTCTACCTCTGAGCTACACCCCACCCCCTTTTATTTTTTATTTTGAATTAGGGTCTTGCTAAGTTTCTGGAAGCCTGGCTAAGTTGCTGAGGCTGACCTTGAACTTGTGATCCTCCTGTCTCAGCCTCCCAAGTACTGGGATTACGGGTGTGCACCTGAAATGCCAAATTTGTGATCCCACCAAAGACCACCAGGAGCCGATTCCGATGCAAAGCGCACGAGGGTCCTTTATTCAAGTTCGAGCTTGGGCTCCTACCGTGCACCCACGCAGTGGTCACAGGGAGAAGCCCCTTGCTCTCCGAGAACAAAGCTTTCATCCCTTAAGGAGGCAGCCCACCCCACCTTTACATTGATAGGTTAGTTTAAAACATGAGCTTGTTGGCGTTCCCTGGTTGGTTTAATTTTCGCGCCTTAGGTAGGGGTCATCGTTAGGGAAGCCTTAACCTCATATGGTGACCTCTTAGCTGGTTGGTTGGGCCCACACTACCTTTCCCAGGAATGTCCAGGATGGGTGGGGCTCGCTGACTCTGGTCAGAGTGGCCTTGCCCAGATCAAATTATCTGGAGTTCTAACCCAGGTGTGCTTGACACCGATTGGCTGTTTCTAGGGGTTGCTAGGGACAAGATCAGATTAGCACACTTAATGGTTTCTACAGGGCGTGGGGCAGCAGGCTATAGAAACTTAACTTCTAGAAAACGGATACTTAGGCCTGTTCTACTTAAAGCTTTAACTGAAGCCTGCCATGGCGTCACTTTGGTTCTTCACACCCCCCACACCCGGCTTTTGCTAGGTAATTCCAAAATGAATGGGTCTTGATCCCTGATCTCATATAAAAGAAATACATAATAAAATAGTAATAAATAAATACATAACAAGTGAATCCATAATAAAATGATAATGAATAATTACATGATGAAAATAATAAAATGATAAAAATAAATAACAATAAAGGAAGGCAAACAAATCCATAACAATATCACTGGAGTACCAAGGAGGCAGGATCTAATTTTGCTGATGGGAATGAGAATAAAGACTTTGTAGAGAAAATGATGTGAAAGCTGTGTTTGAAATATGAACAGGATTCCAGTAGGTGAAAGGTGAGAGGTTAAGTGAGGAGAAATAACTGCGGGCAAAGGCTAAAATCAAATCAATTAGGATAAAATCCAGAGTTTTCAACATGGCCCCTAAGGTCACCATGATCAGAGCCTGCCTGCTCCCTCCACCCCGTCCCTTATCGCTCTTACCCTTGGTGTACGCAGACACGAGGTCCTTCCTTGAGTAACTGGAATCATGGACACCTGTTTCCATCAAGGCGCATTTGTATTGTTGCTCCTTCTGATGAAAATGTTCTTCAAGTTCTTCCTGTGGTTCTAAGAACACCAGAATTTAAGTCTCAGCTCAAACGCTTCAGATGAGAGGAATGTTCCAACCCCCATTTTGCAAATCAAGAACTTGTTCTGTGATGGTTCAATAACTTATCCAAGGCCACAGAACTAGCTAGGGAAGTTGCCAAGAATTGAACCCAGGTAGTTCTGGCTACAGACCCAGCTCGTAGACCCCGTCCCACCCTGCCTCTCTCACAATCAAAACTGATCTTACCTCCATATCTGCATGTTTCAGAGTCTTTGTACTAGAATGCCCTCTCTACAAGGGCAGCAGCCTTGTTCTGTCTCATTCATGACCATATTCTAAGCACCCAGCCTTACTGAGCCTAGCATACAGTAGATGCTTAGAAAATGAGAACTGAATCATTCATTCAGTAGATACTTGAATGCATACAGTAGGTGCTTAGAAAATGAGAACTGAATCATTCGTTCAGTAGGTGCTTGAATGAATAGATGGGCAAAAACTTGAGAGAGAAAAAGTGTGCATAAATAAAGAATATTAGAATTCCATTGTGCATACGGGTAGGGGGAGGCGGGGGGGGCACTAAGAGCTGTGTGCATATATGTTAACATCAAATAGATATTCATTGCAATGTAAGACTCCAATGCACCAATAAAAGCACGTTAAAAAAAAAGAAAGAATATTAGAGGCAATACTACTCTAAGGTGAGGAAATAGTGTGGAAATATACTTAATGGTGATTTCTGAGAACAACACCCAGTTTCTTAGCCTTTCACTCCAAGTAGTGACAGAATTGTTAGAAATACAGGATAAGTATGGTGATAGCTGGCTATGGTGGCACATGCCTATAATCCCAGTACTTGTAAGGCTGAAAGAGGAGGATCGCAGGTTCAAGACCAGCCTCAGCAATTTAGTTAGACTCTCGGCAACCTAGGCATACCCTGTTTCAAAATAAAAAAGGGTTGGGGTATAGCTTGGAGGTAGAATGTTGCTGGGTTCAATTCCAAGTACCAAAAAATAAAAAAAGGGAGTGGGTGTGATGGCCGGATGGCCAGATGGTAAGGTATTGGGGAATTTGAGGTCTTTGGGAATGAGAAGCTTTTGTGATATGCCCAAATTATAGCACATACGTGACTGGTGTGCCTCAGGTGGGTATCAGGCATCCCTTCATGGGGATCTTTTCCCTACAGCAGTGATTGTGGAACAGCAGGCAAATAACTTCCTAAAAGGTCCCCATGGTGTCAATAACCTAGGAGTCCTCTCCAGCTGACCAAGTCTCGATAGACATAGCAGATGGTGTTAATGAGCCTGAAATGACTCAAGCTATTTCTGCACTCTGCTGCCTGCCAGGAGCTCCCTCTTGGCCACAGGTCACTGATCTCCTCCCAGACAAGCGCCAGAGTGCTCCATGGACCATGTCATCTCATCTGGTAGGCTTTCCAAGATGGCGGTGGTTCTAGGACAAAGCTCGGTGCTCCCCGCCAGAGCCCATCGGGCATAGTCCCCACCGGCTGCACTCCTCGAGGGAGGAGCCTGGACTTGCAGGTCAACATTCTGATTCCAGGGCAATCTTCCACTGGTTCCCCACACCCTCTTTCTGTAGTCTCTGAAAGGTTCCTCTGATCTAATGGTTAACACTGCTAGCTCACTAGCAAATAAACCCTCACAGCTTCAATTGAATCACTGATAATGTTTTAGGTATAGAAAGTTATAATGTGGCTTAACTCTCCGAAATAGTAGCTAACATATATTGGTCGCTTTTTCTGTGCCAGAGACTTTTCTGAACCCTTTATAGACATCCTCTTATTGAATTTCAGGATGATTCTAGGTTATAGACACTTTATTATCCCCATTGTACAAATGAAGAACCAAGGATAAAGAAACTAATAACTTATTCAAGGTCTTATAGAACACAAGTGGTGTAGCCTATATTTGACAAGTTTCAAAGCTAGACTTCTTAATAACTTAATTATTGGGCTCTGTTGACATGTCCGTGACTTTCAACCTTTCCCAATAGTCCCTAATCTGAGAGATGAAGGTTTTTTTTATCACTACCTATTGTTATAGCTATTGTGTTTGGGGAGGATTTCTAAAGTTTGGGTTCTTCTTTTAACAAGTTTTCTAATATGAAACAAGTTTTCTAATATGAAAACTTCAGGCACTGAAACCAAAGATACAGAGACATCTGTGTTCAGACTTGAACAAAACTGGCTTAGGAACGTGATCAATAAGGAGGAGTGACCCATGGACCAGCATGGCAAGCATTATTGAATTTTGAATAAACTCTATTAATTTAAACAAAGATGTATTTTAATAAAGGTCTTCTAACTGCATCTGATGCGAGGATATAAAGAAATATAATGAGGCATGGTGACCGTTTAATTTCTGCGATTAGTAGAGGTATAATTTAGGTTATTCCAATTCACTCCCATTTTAAACATAATATAGGGTTTCCTTCTAAGCCACCACTACCTCTTTATTTTTCCATATCATTATCTGCATCTCAGAGAACTTCTAAGAGTTCTGGGTCATTCTAGAAGGATTGTCCACGTGGTGAGTTGGAGGAGAGCGGTATAGAGTGACAAAATGCAGCTGTGTGTCACTCTTAATCAATAGGCAGTGTTTTGGCAGCTATCTGTGAAAGTCCCTCACTGAATGACAAAGAGATAGAAACCAGTTAAGCTCCCTTGAATGGGAGGGAAGGTCCTCAGGGCATGCAGCTTTCATTGCCACCCTGGTACTGGAGACCAAGGGCACTCGGGCATAGGATGCCCTTGTTATTAGTGCATCTTCTATCTGTGTGTTCCATCATCCAGTCCACGGTAGCTTTACCTAGTCTAGAGGTGGGAAGATCTCTTTTACATATTTTTCCAATTTCATTGGTCTTAAATCCCCGCTTTAGAAATCCACAAGTCATAAACCTGGCCCCATTGTTCCATTTCTGCATTGACAACCCTCCCTTAAGATACAGGGTACCCCAAGTATAGTTACCTAGGCTGTGTGCCTGCCATGATCTTCCTAATATTTCCCCTCTTACTTAGGTCCAAATACTCTGAGTCATAGCCATAGAATGTCCACAACAGGCATCCTCTGGTGGGGACTGTTGCATAAAGTTGTGGTGTGGAAAAGCAGAGAATGTGAGCTTCTGGCAGACAGATTGTCTCTCAACACAGAAGGCAGCTAAGCATGCTCACTTTCCTCTTCCAAACATCAATCATATAGTCATTCCTCCTCCTCCTCCTATGATGAAGATGGAGATGATAGAGAAAAGCTATAAATGATCCTCCTTTGCCCTTTCTCCAATGTAATGAACTGGGAACTAAGGAAGCATGAACAGTGGGCATTAAGTGCCCCACACTCATCAACACAGTGACAATAGAGATGTATTGAGGCTCTTATTCCACAAAGCAGAGTGGCTAATTTCAAAGGGGAAGAATGAAGGGACCATCCCACAGTATACCAGATCTCCCATTTTTCAAAACTTTCCGGTTCTGATCAAAAGAGAAAAACAAAACAATACAAAAATAGGAGTTTAACCAGAGTAGCATGCTCTGTGTCTTATCTCACAACTTTAAAGTGACTTGATTAGTCACCTGGAGAGTAAGTTGTTATAAAGCAAGGCTGCCTCTTCTCTTTTGCCTCTTCCATACATGCCCACTTGCCCTTCTGATTTCTGTCATGTTATGAAGCAGCCCAAGGTCCTCACCAGCACTATGCTCCTGGGTTTTCCAGACTCTAGAACCATAAGTAAACTTCTATTTTTATAAATTATCTGCCCTATCTATTTTGTTATAGCAGCAGAAACTGGACTGAGACAGATATCAATGAGATATTTCTTCCCTTTTTTTTAGAATTTTATTGATGCAATATGATTGTACATCACAGTAAGATTCAAAGTGATTCATTCATATATGCACACAACATCTCTTAAAGTGGTTTTCTCCTAATCTCATCCTACTACCCCCTCCACCATCTCCATGCATGCTAGTAAGGTTGGTAGTGATACCTTCATACATGGACATAATATTATTTGGTCTGTTTCCTTTCTCAATCCTCCTTTCCCCTCTCTCATTCTCCTTCCTCTGATTCACTTTCACTACTCTAGTGTAGGCTCTGAGGTTGGACCTGTTGTCTCTGTTATTAAAAACATAGTGGAATCATGTGGACTGAGGCATATCTCAGTGATAGAGTGCTTGCCTAACATGTATGAGGCCCTGGGTTTGATCCCCAGTACTGCAACAACAACTATGTGAGTGTTGTGTTAAAACTGGCCAATACTACACTGAAGTATTGTCCTTGGAACCTTCAAGTTTGGGGTGGAAATAAAGGGGTTCTAGGTGTTTTACAAGCTGACTAGATGTCCCAATGTCTTATTCACTTACCACTTCAAATCATCTTCATCATGGAGATGTTCATAGAGTTTTTGGAGGTGCTGAAGTAGAGTGTCACTTCCCTGGTAATATCATGTTAAAATGTGCCTACTCCCTGGTCTACTAAGGGATGACAGACAATCTAAAAGTTGGCCTGAAAATAAAAAGTATGGAGATGATGAGAAGAAAGAGTAGGAAGACAAGGAAAAGGAAATAGAGGAAGATTAATGGGTGGTGCTCATATTCTGAGAGTTTTATCCAAGAATAATGTGGTCACTTTGCTGGTGGAGCCCTGCATATCATAATCAAATGTTTCTAGTTATGTACATAGCATAGAGTGATTATTGAGCATTTAATGTATTAAGCCATTAAGTCACCTTGACAACCCCATGAATTAAGAACTTTAGCAGCTGGGTGTGGTGGCACACGCCTATAATCCTAGTATTTGGGAGGCTGAGACAGGAGGATCACAGATTCAAGGCCAGCCTCAGCAATTTAGCAAGGCTCTCAGCAACTTAGTGAGACAGTTTCCAAATAAAAAATAAAATAGGGCTGGGGATGTAGCTCAGAGGTAGAATGCCTCTGAGTTCAATCCCCAGCACCACAAAGAAAAAATGAAGAATTTTAATTATCCCACAGGAAAGAAAGAAAGAGAGAGAGAGAGAGAGAGAGAGAGGGAGGGAGGGGAGGGG
>PVJS01018580.1:0-34719 GCA_004027185.1 Glis glis | reverse complement strand
AGCAAGTGGATCTCCTGTGATTTGGGCCTCAGAGAGGACCACAGTCACACCCCACACCTGGGCTGCAGAATTGTGAGACCGTGAATGGGAAAACCCCGGTAAGCTGGGTTGCCTGCACTTCTTACCTACAGAAGCTGACAAGTGTGTGTTGTCTTCTGCCACTAGGTTTGTAGCAACATATATGTGAATAGCAGTAGCAGAACAAAACAGGGCGTAGCATTCTTTGTGACTCCGAATTGGCGAAAATGTAAGAAAATCACTGCATAATCTTAATGGGGCAAAACCACAGAGGAAAATATTTGGTATAAATAAAAGTCAACAATTAGATTTAATTTACTCTAAGAAAAATAGGAGACTTAAAGATAATTACGGCTTTATAGTTATGAATATAAGGAAGAGAGCTCTCTAATGGGACAATTTTTGAAAAATTAACCAAGAAGATGGAATAAGAAAAATAATATAAACATATGCCTCAAGTCTATAACAATAATATGTTTAAGGAAAAAGCACAGGTGGTCAGAATTTTGTAAAAATTACTGAGGGGGGATCTGTTTTGTGTAAAAACAATCATCACAAAATGAGAGATCTTTGGCAGGTAGTGGTGAGCTCTAGTGGAAAGACGGGGGGCTTTTGGACAACCTAGTCTCAATATTTACTGTTTGTGTAAATACATTCTATCTTGAAATATTTTGCTAGAGAAAATGAAATTTCTTCTTGGAAATTATATTTGTCAGGGTTTTCCAGAAAACCTTGGAGATTATCTATCATCTATTTATATCTATCATCTATCTATTTTATACTTTCATCAGTGCATCATAATTATACATCATAATGAGATTCAAACATACATCACTTGGTGTATTTCCCTCCACATACTGTCCCACTCCCTCCTCCATCCTCATACATGTTAGTGAAATTCATAGTCATACCTTCACATATGGACATAACTTTATTTTGAACTGTTCCTTTCCTCAAGTCTCCTTTATCCCCTCCTCAATTCCCTCCCTGAATCCTCTTTCACTAGTCTACTGGTCTCCTCTTTTATCTAAAGTATCTTTGTTTCCTATTTTCTCTCTAGCTTCTATATATGAGAGAAAATATACAACCCTTCACTTTCTGAGACTGATGTCTATCTATCTATGTATCTATGTATCTAGCTAGCTGTCTATCATCTATCTAGCTAGCTATCATCTCTCTCTCTCTCTCTCTCTCTCTCTCTATATATATATATATATATATACATATATATATGTATGAAAATATAAGGAATTTGTTATAAGGGATTGGCTCACACAGGTAGGGACACTAAGAATCCTAAGATCTGGTGCTTGGCAAGCTGAAGCCCAGGAAAGCTGGCTGCTATGGTCAGGGTACCTGTCATCCAGAGGCCCATGTGTTGAAGGCTTGGTCTCCAGTGGATCCTTTATGAGGTGGGGCCTCATGGTGGGAAGTTATGGTGTTGAGACATGCTCTCGAAGGCGATATTGGAACCCCAGGCTCTTGGTGATTCTCTCTTTGTCTCTGGCTGCCATGAGCTGAGCAGCTTTCTCCCCTACTTGTTCCCACTGAAACACGTGGCTTCAGTACAGGCCCCAAAGAAACAGAGACATTGAGCATGGCTTGAAGCCTCTGAAACCATAAATCAAAGATAATCCCATCCTCCTTAAAAGTGGGTTTACCTCAGGCATCGGCTGCAGTAACAGAAAGCTGACTGACACACGGGTGCTGTAGTTCTAACCTGAGACCAAGCACCTGAGAACCAGGCAAAACGATGAGAGAAAAGCTCCAGTCTGAGGGGGCAGCCTTGAGACCCAGGAGGCCAGTGTTTAAGTTCAAGTCTGAAGGCAAAAGAAGCTGACGTTCCAGCTCAACATCCTGGGCAGGAGGAAATTCCCTCTGACCTGTAGAAGGACCTGTCTTTTGTTCTATTCATTCCTTCCACTGAGAGGGTGACAGCCACCCACAGGAGGGAGGGAGGATAGGTAATCTGTTTTAGTAGGTGTACTGATTAGAATGTTAATCCCACCCCAAAATGAGATTAACCCTCACAGACACACCCAGAATCATGTTTGACAAAATATCTGGGTGTCTTCTGGCCCAGTCAAGTTGACACATACAGTTGACCATCAAACCATCACAGAAAATAGGCACTCTTTGAGAGAAGCAGACATTAGTGTACCAATTCTTTAAAGGCTGAGTATTTATCTCCTATCACAAAGAATGAATGCTACATCTCCTCCCCACCCCCAAACCTTTCCTCTACCTCCTAGGAAGATGATTTTTCTTTGCTGTCATTCCCTCTTACCACTGACCATGCCCCAGGATTCTGTTCTCTCCTGTGAACAGACTGAAGTGTGTCCCATGTGATTGTCTCCCTCTTCCCCTTCCAACACCCTGTGGCAGGAAGCGCAGGAGCCAGGAGCCGGAGACGCTGGGGGAGAGCTTTCCACTCAGCAATTTCTCGGGGACACCTATTTGGAATTTTATATAAGCAAGAAATACACTTCTCTCCTGTTTGAACCATGACACATATTAAGGCCTATTTGTTAGAGCCTTCCAAAGGGGCCATGTTACACACTGATTCAGTCCTGTGTAGCTGTAGGACTATGGGCGCATACCAAAAATTTAACTTGGAAAGATGTATTTCTAAAAGGAAATGCAAAGAGCCCCAAACATGTGACACCCTTATCACAGTTGCATTTTTGAGTCTTTTTAAACTATATTCTTTTTATTTTTTCTTTGTGATATTAGGGATTGAATCCAGGGGCATTCTACCTCTGAGCTACACCCTCAGTTCCTTTTTTATTTTTTGTTTTTGAAACAGGGTCTCGCTAGGTTACAGAGAGTCTCACTACTTGCTGAGGCTGTCCTCGAACCGGCGATCCTCCTGTCTCAGCCTCCCAAGGACCGGATCACAGGTGTGTGCCATTGTTTGAACTATATTCTTGAAGAACTTGCGTTCACTGAGATGACATATGTATGGCTCCCTCCAGCCCCCTGTTAGAGCAGCTGCAGGAAAAACAGAGGCCATTCTTTAAGACCAAGAGTCTTTTCTGTACCACTGGCCACTACCAGTGATTAGGAAGAAGTGGACTAAAACGTTAGCTTACTTTTGAGAAAAACTAAATTAGTTTCGAAGAAAATCACTACATGTCTACAGAAAGACTGACACACATTTTTTGAGAAGTCAAAACGGGCCACTGGCGGAGGCGTAATTACATTAGCTATCATGTTTCAGCCATCACAGAGGTGATGGGAAACCAAGACCTCATGAAACAATAAACACCTCAAGAATAATTCCAAAGAGTAAAATAAATATAGCAGCATTACCTTGAAAAGATAATTGCAATTATAAGGATGCACGCTGAGAAAAATTAGCAAAGCCATTCAATTATTTAGTCTCATGCTTGCTTTGAGAACCTTTGGAAACTGGTGAGATATTCATCATTTTTCTTTGGGAAGGAAAGTAGGCTTGTATAATTTAGTTAATTACTAACATTACATATTGAATAAAACATTTCTTTAGCATGTGATACCTGAGTGAAAGATGATGTTTCAAGGCATATTCTCACTGCATTTAGGAATATGAAGGTGTAGCTTTCATAGGTCAATTCTCTTGCTAATGTCAACTGAGTGTCTAGATGACTTGAGAATGATACAAACATCTCTATCCTGTTCAACTGCAATTTACACACACATATATATCATTTAGTAAAAACCATATACAGTATGGTATATTATATTATAACACCAAACAATACCAGTTTGCAAAGGGAAGTTAATTATGATGGAGAATATGGACAGTTGCGAATTCTACTGTGGAAGGTATTACACTTTCTTTTTCTCTAAATAGAAATAAATGTCTACAGTATTTTAATACAAGAGCAGCAAACAAGAGAGCACTCTGAAAATTAAGTGTATTATGTACACATGTATATAACTTATGTCTGTATATATGCACATGTATACACGTATACACATATATTATTTATATATTTATATAAATATGTATTTATATATATTATTTACATGTATATGTATATGTATATATATAATACCCATAAAGGTGACTTTATAGAGTAGGTTGATAGGAGAAATAAAAAGGGTCAGAGTCATTGGTAATCAATTTTGAAGGTTCAAAATCTGACTAATGAGAGTTTCAGACAGGAATAATGCAGAAAACAGATTGAGCTCAATTTATAAAGGAATAATATAGTAACATTTCCTAGAACTAAAGAGCAGAAATCCCCAGATTTACACTGGATGAAGAAAGTGACCAGCATCAGGGAATTACACTAGGAAATTTTAGAATATAGCAATAGAGAAAGGCTCCCAAAAGAGGAAGGAAGGAAGGAAGGAAGGAAGGAAGGAAGGAAGGAAGGAAGGAAGGAAAGAAGTGAAGGAAGGGCTTTCTCCAGCCTTGAAGTCCTATTTTAGTAACGATCATAATTACTGTAATTCTGGTTGTTTCTATTTTTCTGAGTGGACTATAAACTACATCAGGGCAGAAACTTCATTATTTAGCCTTTACCTCATAAGCCCGACATGGCTTTAATAAAATACAGGGGCAATTAAGAAATGTTTGCTATCTTGCCGGGCGTGGTGGTGCACGCTTGTAATCCCAGTACTTTGGGAGGCGGAGACCGGAGGACCAGAGGATCCGTGTTCGCGGCCAACCTCAGCGCGCATGCGCGCGCGATCGATCACTCTCTCTCTCTCTCTTTCTCTCTCTCTCCTCTCTCTGTCTCTCTGTCTCTCTCTACCTAGCAAGGCCCTCTGCAACTTCCTGAGACCCGGTTTCAAAAATAAAGCATAAAAAAAATAGGGCCGGGGATGTAGCGCAGAGGTAGAACGCCCCTGAGTTCAATCCCTGGTACCGCAAAAAAAAAAAAAAAAGAAATGTTTGCTAAATATGTTCATTATTAGAACTATATTATTATTCCTGTGATTAACCCTGCCTGGAAGTAAAATTCCTTCACCTGGCCCTCAATAGTAGTGTACAGGTTGAATTCTATTTTTGTGCCATTTCTCAATATATAATGGGAAAAGGTAATAGTAAGAGAAAGTAATGAGGCACTTAGGATAGCACAGAAAATTGATAAAAATTGTGAAAGGACCATTTTGCATATTAAATTTACCTATTTATTGCATAGTAGGAGTGAATTATATCAGAATACTTTCTTCAAATTTTCCTTTCTGTTCATATTTCCCTTTCCTAATTCCAAAGTATTCCAGAAGGAAATATGCCAGGTCTTTGTTTATTGCTTTTCAAGCAACCTAAAATTAATTGTTTTACATTTTTCCAGAAATCTTACTCTTATCTATTGGCATACCATGTTTTAAAAGGGAGAAATTAGTGCATGTATGATGCATGTATGATGTTCATACCCTGATATATATCAAAATGTATAATTACAATGCACCAATAAATGAACAAAAAAAGTTAAAAAAAAAGAAAAGCTACTAGAAATCCAAAACACTTGTGGTACCCTCTTTCTCCTTAGAAACTCATACAGTTAAAAAACATGGTCTGAGAGAAAACACACAACCCTTGACTGTCGGAGGCTGGCTGATCTCACTTAGCATAGTATTATCTAGTTCCATACATTCTCCTGCAAATGACATAATTTTGTTTTTCCTTATGGCTGAGTTAAATTGCATTGTGTGTATCTACCACAGTTTCGTAATCCATTCATCTGTGGATGGACACCTAGGCTGGTTTCGTAATTTGGCTCTTGTGAATTTTGCTGCATGCATGTTCCTATCACTATGACCCTCATTATGATGGAGAATTACAGTGCACCAATAAAAGTACATTAAAAAAACATGGTGTGGGGATTCACTCACATTGCTAACAAAACTAAACTCAGAAATCCTAGAGCTATTCTCTTCTGACTCTCGTTTCTTTTAACTTATTTCCCTTGTCTTTCACAGAAGAAATGCTAGAAGGTGTAGGCTCTGGTATTAATAGAATAAATAAAACTGATCCAATAAACATACATTTACAGGGTATTTCCTCATCCTCTAGACACTTTCAAATAAAAGATAAGTTTCTGGGTCCTAGGAGATGGTAGATGCCAGGTTCACAAAAATAGAGAGTTGGGAGCTAAGCTCCTGTCAAAAACACATAACCAGTGTTATAATAAAACTTGATGTCTAAATAGTAACTCCATTTTTTTTAAAAAAAATGGAATATGTTGAGAACTACTGCAGGAAAACATTTTTAGAGTTATTATTAGATGGTAGGAATATGGGGCGGAGTTAGTTGGTCTGAGAGAAATGAGGGCAGAAATAAAAAAGAAGTAAAAACACACATGCTTGGCTCAAGTCAGAAGTTTCAGCAGCATGGACTGAGGGGAAGGTGCAGAAAAGCAAGATGAATGATGTCAAGCTCGCCGTCTTGGGTGGCGAAGGGACAGGCAAATCTGGTGAGTGCCGATGTCTTTTTTGGTATGATGAGGAGTGTTAATTGAGCTAGACACATATAACCATGTTAAATAATAATTATACATATAATATGTATTACATTTATATAATAACTCTTTCACTCTCTGGGGTGATAGGCACATGATTTTTCTGCAGAAGTTTTCAATGTTCTAGGCAAGTGACTGTGTATTTAAGAAATACGTAGGCAAGTATGGCAAGATGCCTGTTTTGAAATGTTAGTTCATGTCTTGTTCTGCTGATGTTTAAAATTCTTAGGGATAACAGGACATCTCTCCATCATTATCCCATTTACTCCTCATTCCAAGACACCTGCCCCCACCCCCAAGCTGTGGCTAAACCATGGCTTTGAAAAGACTCTTAGGGTGGAGAGAGATGCATAAGGGTGTGGATTGTGCTTAAAT
This sequence comes from Glis glis, assembly GCA_004027185.1. Classification (NCBI taxonomy): domain Eukaryota; kingdom Metazoa; phylum Chordata; class Mammalia; order Rodentia; family Gliridae; genus Glis; species Glis glis. The sequence goes on along the minus strand of PVJS01018580.1, from coordinate 27,871 downwards.
GTGGCATTGCAGAGGTGAAAGACCTTTGAGGGGACATGGCTTGGTGGAAGTCCTGAAATGAGCAACACGTGCGTGTGCATTAGTTTTGGAAGCCATGGTTTGCTTTTGTTTTTTGTTTTGTTCACATCTGAATGATAATGAGGATGCGACCAATAGAATCACCTTATCTTAATGACGATAACTGGGTAAGTTTCCAGACTCAAAAACTTGAGTAAAATAAGCAGATACCAGAGATCCATCCCTGCTTCCTGGATTTTTAAAAAATACTTTTATTGGTGCCTTGTAGTCTCACATCATAATGTAGTTCAGAGTGATAGGGACATACATGCACACAGCACTTGTTGAACTTTGTATTTTTAAGTCCCTCTATCCTTAAACAACTGCAAATGCTTGCTATCATCCTCGTCACTCTTTCATGCAGTAGACTGGAGCCAGATTTAATCTGATAAAGAATGTAATAGTCTTGCATTTCAAATAAAATGAGAAATCAGTATTATGAAATGTAAGTTGCTGTGTGTGTTTGTCTTCATGAAATTAACTACATCGTGTTTTAAATTCATAGCACATGAACATCACATTTTTCTAGTTTCATAGTCATTATGCTAAAACCATGGAAACACTGTTGACTATTATTTAGGCCAGAATTTAGTAAAGTTTTAAGATCTTCATTAGTGCTTAGCAATTCGTGAGCTAAAAGATAAAATTTTATGTACATTACTAAATTATCTGTATCCAAAATACAACAATCCTTAAATCCAGCTTATTTTTTTTTGCAGCCCTTACAGTAAGGTATCTTACCAAGCGATTCATTGGAGAATATGCATCTAATTTTGGTAAGTTACTACTACCCATTTTTTGTCTTAAAATTTCAATATCACAATTAAATCCAACTAAGATCAGAGAAGTTTTTTTGGGGGGATAATCTACCATTTTTATACTTATTAAATAACATATTAATTTATAGATTCTGGTGAGAAATGCCCAAATGGAACTTGAATTGAATGTTCCTTTATGGTAAAATTTACCCACTTTGATAATGACTTAGAAAGTCCACTGGTTTCAAAGTCTAGAACTAGAAAAAAAATTAAAGTTGGGAACATCTTCCCAAAATATTGTATGAATATTTCTTGTAAAGTGTGGCACACTTTTGATAATTAAATCAACATTTGTGAAAACATAAGGACAAATTAATGCTCAAATTCCAAGCAACTATAAAATAAAGTTTACTGTTATTATAAAGCCATGTGAAGTAATAGAAAAATTATGCCTTGATTAAACATCAAATTATTCTCTAGGATGTTTACAAATCTCAAAGGAATTCTAAACAAGAGATGCCAGGGTACCTTAGTATCATGATCTTAGGATCACTTCACTAGCTCTACTGTAATTTTGTGTTATTTTGATGTAAATTAGCATGGACTAGGGGAAAAATCACAGCCCCAAAAAGTGAGAAATATTGCAACAAATTTGAGTATAGTTTTGCTCAACAAATTATCTATCTATCTATAATGTTATTAATATCCTAAGTAGTCAAAGGCATGGGGAATAAATGTCTTTTTAAACAAGAGTGATAGAATTATAGGGAATATGAAATCTGAGAGAAAGAGGAATGATATGTTTCGTGTAGTATTCTTTATTTAGAGTAAGAAGAGTTAACGAATGTAAGTGTGTTATTTTATGAAGAACAAAGGAGAAATGAGTGTTTAACATTTGTGCATGAAGTGGCATCATTAGAGTGTCTAATATCTAACTTCACAGTATTGCATTGTGTCTCAACATGCATCCAACATAGAATTTCAGTCCATGTGACACTGTGAACAGTTTAGAGCGAAAGCTTGAAAACTGATTACAGCAAGAAGAAATACATAAAAAGAGAAAGTCCTAGTGTTTCATTTCTGGGGACCCTGACCTCAGTCACAAAGGTCAACAATCCACCAGCTAGGACGGAGGCAAAAGAAAATGCCCCAGAACTCAAGATGAAATTAAACATAAGCAAAATAATCCAATAGCTTAACAATAGCAGCAGCAACAGAACCTTCACCTTAATGTTCTCTACCATTCAGTTATATAAACAAATGAAATGTTTACACATTTCTGACTGTTACATCTCAATGAAAAATATTAGACCTGGAGATATTTTGAAAAGATAAGCAAAAGATCCAAAGGTGGCAAGCTCTATGAAAACAAACTAGCAAAAACAACTCCATCTTGTAAATGAAGGCCAGAAGGGGAAATAATAGCATTCTTTTAAAAAATTGAGAGTTGATGACCCTGGCAGCAAGTTTTTGAGATTTGAGAGTAGATGTTTTAAAATGTCTAGAAGGAGATTTTATGGTTCAGAGTCGATAGTAAATCTATGAAGTTTAGAAGAAACTCTGAAAATATAATTTAAGGTTTGATGAAACTATAACAAATCTTATTAAATTTAACATGGATGGATTTTAAAAGTCAACCTTAACTCCATGGGGAGACATTAGCTCCCCCAAATATCTGCTATGGATTTCTACTGTGGGAATATTTGCCAGCAAGGGTCATGATTTTGTGTCAGTATTCCACTCTTTGGTAGAGAAGTAAATTTTTTACCAAAGCAGTTATAAAAATGGATTAATTAATTTATCCCACGAATATCCATTGAACAGCTACCATGTTCTGTGCTCTCCTAGGTGGACAGATTATAGGAGCAAACAAAAAAAGACAAAAAGACAAATATCCGATCCCTCATGGAGCTTACAATTTTGAGATGAGGGTATGTTAATCCAGGCCAAAAAATACATGTCAAATGATGATAAATGTTATGAAAGAAAAATCGAACAAAACAGAGGAGTGGCACTGATGTGGTGTGTGGAGATTTCAAAGAGGTCCATCAGGATAGATCTTGCTGAGAATGTAAATTTCAAACAGAGACATGGCGAAGACGGAAGCATGAAGATGTCTTGGGGGGAGTGTATGCCAGGCAGGAGACAGAATAATTGCTACAGTTCTGAGGAAGGAATTCTCTGAAAACTCTGAAAAATGGTGTGGAGGCTGGTGTAGATGGGGTGGAGAGGATGCAAAAGGCCGTAGCCAGAGAGATGTACAGAGGTGAGATCGGGAAGTGATTGAAGCTATTCAATTAAGTGAATATCAGACTTGGCTTCAAGATTGGGTCCTCCTTCTGCATTGAGAATGGACCAAGGTCAGCAAGGGAGTTTGGGGGCTGGAAGTAGATAGTTAAATTAGGATGTTTTATGATAATCTAGGCAAGAAATAAGAGTGACTTGACCCAGAGTGTTAGCAACGGAGGTAGTGAGATGCAATGCAGAGATCCTGAAGGTAGAATAAAAGGTAATTTTTAATAGAATAGATATGGGCACAAAAGAAGGAATCACGGAGGATCTTAAGACTTTTTAATCTGAAAAGCTGAATTTATTGATATGCCACTGAGCACATGGACATTTGTGGGAGACACAGGCTTTGCAGGGTGATCAGGTGTTCAGTTTCAGGCATGTTGAGGTAGAAATGTCTATTAGGCATCTAAGTAGATATGTCCAGTAGCAAGTAGTTACTTGTGTGGAGTTCAAGGAAGAAGTCTGGTGTATAGATATAAATTGGGTTAATCATAAATAACTGATATATAGAAGCTTGTTGTTGGAGGAAATCAACAAATCAGTGTAGCTAGAGAAGAGATCTATGACTTGGATCTATGTTTGGAGTGGAGGGTGAATTAAAAAGTTTAGGATGGGTAAAAGAGAATAAAAAAAAAAAAACAGGAGGTGTGCGTACCCATGTTTACAGTAGTACAATTCACCATAGCCAAATTATGGCACCAGCCTAGGTGTCTATCAACAGATGAATAGATAAAGAAAATGTAGTATAAACACATGGTGGAATTTTACTCAGCCATAAAGAACAAAATCATTTCATTTGCAGGAAAATGGTTGGAACTAGAGAATATTAAGCAAAGTGAGATAAGCCAGTTTCAGAAAGTCAAGGGTGGTACGTTTTCTCTCAAATGTTGAAGCTAGAGAGAATATAAGGAAGAAAAGGCACTCCAGATAAATGAGGAGAGAAACCAGTAGAATATCAGGAGGGGATTGTGAGAAGGAGGTGAGAAGCATGGAGGGGGAAAAGGAGGATTGTAGAGAGGGAAGCAGTTCAAATAATGTTATGTCCATATATGAAGGTATCACTCCCAACCTCACTAACATGTATGGGAAGGGAAGAGGAGGGAGCAGGGTGGGGTGGGGGAGGAAATACACCAAGTGCTGTGTGCATGTAAGTTTGCATCCCTTTGAACTTCAGCATGATGTCTAATGACAATGCACCAATCAAAGTATAAAGCATGTGGTACTGAAGGCCATGTGAAGAAGTTACTTTAAGGAGGCAGGAGTGACCAACTATATTAATGCTACCAATAAGATAAATAAGAAGATGGGCGTGGTGGCTCATGCTTGTAATCCCAGTACTCAGGAGGCTGAGACAGGAGGATCTCAGGTTTGTGGCCAGTCTCAGCTACTTAGTGAGGCCCTCTGCAACTTAGTGAGACCCTGTTTCAAAATAAAGAATAAAAAATAGGGCTGGGGGTGTAGTTCAGAGGTAAAATGCCCCTTGGTTTCAATCCCTAGTACCACAAAAAAAAAAAAAATAAGATCAAGACGCAGAACTGATCATTGAGTCTAAGACTGAAGTTAGAAAAATTGAACATGTTTATGAGATGTTGTAATAACAGAGTCAAAGGAAAAAAATTGATGCTACATAGCAGACAAGAGGCCAAGTGACTGAAGCCATGCTTTTCAGTACAGGAGAGCCAGGATTAGGTGAGAGAGAGTGGATTATCTATAGAAAGGAACACAGGTGTGGTGTCCATAGTATGGCAGGTGCAGGTCAGTCGATACAGGGGAGCAGGCAGTTTGTAAGGAATTTATCTGAGAAAATACACAATGCATACGTGTATTTGGCCACCAACAATGAAGACCAGCCACTGAACTGCTCCACTCAAATGGGACTCGTTGGATTTAACAGGCTGTGATCAGATGTAAGTAGATTTTTTATCCTGGAGTTTTTCCATACCAACAATGCATATACATGTTTTTGCAGAATCTATCTATAATAAACATTTGTGTTTGGAAGGAAGGCAACTGAAATTGGAAATATATGACCCTTGTTCTCAAGTAAGTAAAACAAACACTTCTCTTTTTTTAATTATGACTTGAAGAAGATTAGATAAGGTAACTGAAATATTGTCCATGCCAAAACTGAAGTTTCTTCTCAATTGTAATTATTAAAATGCTCACAGATGACTTTTAATGTTACAAATTCCGTTACCTGGCTTCTCTGTAATTTAATGTAAAATTACCTTACCACAAATATCTTTAAAATAGCAATACTAGATTGCATTCATAACATGGTTCTACCAGGTCATAGTGTAGCTGTTAGAAATTAATAATTAATTCAGTTTATGTTTTCAATAAGTTGTATTTGCAAGTAGCCAATTATCTACAGAGCACAAGTAAGATACATTTTGAGCACAGAGCTCTTCCACTCACAATGCTAACATGGTAAAAATAGGATTATGGAAGTGAGAGAAGAAACAGTCAGTTATTTAAGGTTTCAAAACAACTCTGTGGAACAGATTCTTTTAGGTCAATAAAATACTTCATAAACATATGTATTTACGTATACATATGATGCATATATATTGATCTATATATTCAATTTATTTATATATTCAATTCATATATATATGTATATATATATGTATATATATACATATATATATATATATATATATATGTACTGAGGATTGAATCTAGGGACAGTCTACCTCTGAGCTATACCCCAGCCCTTTTTACTTTTTATTTTGAAACAGGGTCTCACTAAGTTGCTGAGGGTGCCACCACTAAGGTGCTGAGGCTAGCCTCGAACTTGCAATCCTCCTGTCTCAGCCTCCCAAGTACTGGGATTGCAGGCACAGGCCACCATGTCTGGTTCTCCTTAAATATTTTAGTTAAACTTTGTCAACATTTTTCCTTTTCTGGATTTAAATCTGATACCAAAAAATCAATACATATTCCATTTATTAATATAATTGAAAAATATCTTTTTAAAACAAATGTGTATTAGTTCAAAAACTTGTTATAATGCCACATTTTTAGAAAAAATAAAGATACTTTATAGAACAATTATAAAATGAGATAGTGTAACTTTATTATAGTTCCTCTTCACATTTTAAAATCTAGTCACTTAAAAAAAATTGTGGTACTGGGTATTGAATCCAGAGGCATTCTACCTCCACACTACACTCCTAGCCCATTTTTATTTTTTACTTTGAAACAGGGCCTCACTAAGTTGCTGAAGGCCTTGCTGAGTTGCTGAGGTTGGCCTTGAACCTGCCATCCTCCTGTCTCAGCCTCCCAACTATTGAGATGACAGGCGTGTGCCACCACTCCTGGCAAATCTAATCACTTTTAATTAAACAAAGGGTAATACGAAAGAAATAGAGAAACAATGATAACGTGTTTTAGAAAATAGTTTCTGGCCTCGTTGAAGTCTCTTCCAGCTATGAATTATCTAGAGCATAAACTCTCGGTGTCAGATCACAACACCTTCAATGCACTTGGTTTACTTTCACCCACAGAAAGCAAAATTCTCCCTGGCGAGTGAGCTTCACTGGGCAGATGGATTTGTTATTGTGTATGACATCAGTGACAGGTCTTCGTTTGCTTTTGCGAAAGCCCTTATCTACAGAATTCGGGAGCCACAAACCAGTCATTGTAAAAGGTAAGCCATTCCATTCCCCTCTCCTTTCTTTTTAGTAAATCATCGTAGGGCCTGTGAGCATCATTAGGAAGAATTTAATACTGCCTTCCAATTACAAAGTTTAACAGCCCTGAACCATTCACCTTCCCATTCCGCAGGAGTTACACATGTAGTAAAAGAAATAAGATGAGAATGCTTTATATCCCGGCTGACATAAACAGTTACTTGCCCAGAGTAAATGGCTATTTTACAAGACAGCTTCTATTGTTAACATGACACTCACTTGAAAAATAATGGTCCTCTGTACACAAGATAGTTGGCGTTTCAACCTTTCCTTTTTGTTTCCACAAAAATCTTGAGGATACTAAATAAATCCAGATTTATTACGTTTGGCATCCTGTGAAATCCAATTCCTAGTCATTGGGTTGTTCAATCTATCACAGCAAAATAGAGTGGATAATCAAACCATTTACAAATTCTATGTATGAGAATACATTTTTTCCTCCATTTCGCCTTCTGAAATGAAGAGCTGGCCAACAATACTCCAGTGTTAATTGTCTTGACACACAGAACTATGAAGAAAGGCGTAACTGTGTATTAAACAATTGTGCATTAGTAGATAAAAGCCTGAGCTTCTGACTCTCCCATTTTAGTTTTCCCGATATTTGACTGTTTTAGCCTCTCATTTAAAGTACTTTTGTTCAACATGCTGATATAAGGGATTCTTTGTGCTCTTAACCAGTTTTGCCTTTCAAATCCAAAATAATGCTCCCATCTGGTAAATAAAAATAGTACCATGTTATTACTGCAAATTGGCAAATATGTTTTATATATCTATTTTAAATGCCCACCACAAGGAGGCCATGGGGGTAATAATTGGCAAAGAGTATTTCCCCAGGACAGCTGATACCCATTCTTCTTTATATTTATCCACTTGGATCTCTAGAGCTCAGTTTCCTGATTATATAACTGATGACTGCAGGGTAGGAGAAGAGGTTGTGATTTTACTAAGGTGCTTCATAGCTCTGACTTCCTGACACATCACTGACGTTTTAGAACTCCACTGTTTCAAGCATTTAATCTCTTATATTTAGTCGCTAGGATATAGGTAGGGTACAGGAATACAATTATTTTGATATTCCTCCAAATCTAGATAATCGCTCAAAAACACTTAAAAATACATTAAACAGATATAAACCTACTTTGACATTCTCAAAGCAATCTTCTTGATGTATTGACTAAATCATTTCTAGAGTATTTCCAGTTCTTGATCTGTATAAAAGCTAGGAGCGCAAACCCTGGTACTCTCATGCAGTAATACCTGATATTTATGGCTCATTTTTCAAAATATTTTTACCTACCCTTCCTCATTTATGCTTTATGATAATTTTATAAACTTGACTCAAAAATATCTTAGCACTCATAAAAGTCCACTCCATACAATGCATCTTCCCTCACTGTTCACATTATCAGTGAATGGAAATAATGTTTAGTGGAATCCGGGGCCAACAAGAATTAAAGGCTGTCTGTATTTGCCCATTTCTTCCTCAGTAGAAATCTCTACAGTTTTGTGCCATTTAAAAGCTAGCAGGTTTTCTATATACTTCAAATAAAACTCTTCTCTTATAGTGTTTCTATATAATCAAGGGAAATATATTAGTATTTGCAGAAGACATTTAATTTTATCTTAACAAAGAAACTCTGTGTGTGTGTGTGTGTGTGTGTGTGTGTGTGTGTGTGTGTGTGTTGCTAGGGATTGAACCCAGGGGCATTCAACCTCCACGCTATGCCCCTAGCCCTTTTTATTTTTTGTTTGGAAACAGAGTCACACTAGGTTGCTGAGAGTCTCACTATGTTTCTGAGGCTGGCCTTGAACCTGCAATTTTCCTGCCTCAGCCTCCCAAGTACTGGTATTACAGGCATGTGCCACCATACCTGGCTAGAAATTTTCTTCTCAAATAGAAAACTTATACATTTTAATCATGAGATGCAAATTTTCTCTATAGCATGTTAAAATGGATATCAAGAAAGAAAAACTGAGTACTATCTTTACTTAGAAAAATTGTATCTAAATCAACTGTTCAATTACAGTAACTGTATTAGAGATGTCTGTCAATCCTCTTACAAATAATTATGAACATGAAAAATAAAATGTAAGCATCTCTCATTGCCTGGAACTGTTGTAGGATTTTCATAGACAGCATTACATTTAATCTGCATAAAATTCTCAGTTATATGGACTATTTTAATATTTTTTACATATAAAGAAATTGAAAACAGGAAAGGTAACAATCGTACCTGGTTAGTAAACCGACCCAGAATCCATGCGTAGGTCTATGCTACCTCAAATGCTAAGCTTAAAGAGCTTACTTACTACATTCTATCTAAAATGATTTCTGTAAGTAAATTGGGACGCGCTACTGTACTTACACATAACCATAAATACACATAGCTTTTCTTCTTTGACTCCTAATTCTATGGCTATAAAACTACCTTGTTTTTGTGTTTTGTTTTTTAAGAGTTGTTGAAACAGTCTTGTCAGGAATTGCCTGTCTGTGTTTCAGAGCTGCGGAATCTGCGGTGCTCTTGGTTGGCAACAAGCAAGACCTGTGTCACGTGCGGGAGGTGGGCTGGGAGGAGGGACAGAGGCTGGCTCTGGATAACAGGTGTCAGTTCTGTGAACTGTCTGCAGCCGAGCAGTCTCTGGAGGTGGAGACGATGTTCCTCAGAATCATCAAGGACGTTCTGACAAACTTCAAACTCAAAGAAAAGAGGCGATCCAGTGGGTCCAGATCAATGGCCAAGCTGATCAATAATGTGTTTGGAAAGAGAAGAAAATCCGTCTAAGAGACATGTAATCCTTGGGGATTTATTATATCAGAGAGTTTCTAACATTCACACAATAATTAAACTTACCCTTTGTATGCAGGGTTTTTTTTTTTTAAAGTAACTCTGTTAGAGATGTGAAACGATCGAACAGGAACCACAGCTGCGTTTCAAATATGTAGTTTACCTTTCGGGCTGGCTGTGTCTGGTTCACTCTGCCTTACACACAAGCTTTTGTTCATAGCACAAGATCCATCGCTCCAATCTACTGGGGCACTGCCACCCCCAGCGCCCTGCCCAGTTAACTCTGCTTATGGAATGGTACGAAACTACCATTCCAGAGTCCCTGGCTCCACTATATTTGATGTAGCTCTTTTGAATGAAATAAGTAATTGCATTCATACACTTATACACGAGAGGGCTTGATAATTTGTGAAAGTTCCTGGTTTATTTTGTAACCTCACCTATGGATTTACTTTTACAATGTCTTTACAATGATGGAGCGAGTTACGTGATCGCTTACATAGTTTGCTTAGACTTGTAACTTATGGCTTCAGATGTCCCAGTCCTTGCCCATAAATAAATAATATATGGTTGATCCGATGATGGAACGTTCTGCTATGTCTCCTTGCAGGTTCTCCTAACAAGGGCATTTCTGGCGGAGAAATGAGCTTAGACGGCTAAGATTCTTTGCATATCAAAAATTAGTCTGTTTTAGATTATTTGGAAACCCATACATCACAGGGAAGAGAAAAGTAAAGACTGGTTAGTGAATATATAACCTTGAAGGCTTTGTTGGCCTCAAAGAAATATTTTTGTATTAGATTTTGGGCCTTATCAGATTACTTTCTCTCTGTATATGATAGTACACATATACATATATACAGAAATCCTCCAACCAGATTCAAAATTGTCTAGAACGTGAAGTTGTTTGAATATCAGTTTCCTTGTGAATCTAAGTTAATAGTACTATATACTCACACATATTAACATATATAAATACTCAATATCAATATATACTCACATATATTAATATATATATACATACATATATACATATATAGAGACACTATGTGTATATGTTATATTTTAGTATAATGAATTATAGTTCAAGTTTTAAATTTTGTTCTTATTCTTCTGGATAGTTTCAATTTTAGAGATCTGGCATTCATTCTTTAGATTCACTTTTTCAGTTAAATAAAAATCCTTTGGGGATGATTTTGCCTTAAAAATAACATACTCAGCCAGTTGTGGTGGCATACGCTTGCAATCCCAATACTTGGGAGGCTGAGACAAGAGCTAATCAGGTTGTGAGACCCTTTTTCAAAATAAAAAATAAATAAATAAAAAGGAGCCAGACATGGTGGCGCACACCTGTAATCCCAATACTTGGGAGGCTGAGACAGGAGGATTGCAGGTTGGAGGCCAGCCTCAGCAACTTAGCAGGGCCCTCAGAAACCTAGTGAGACCCTGTTTCAAAATTAAAAATAAAAAAAGAAATAGGGCTAAAGGTATAGTGCGGAGGTAGAATGCCCCTGGGTTCAATCCCCAGACACACACACACACACACACACACACACACACACACACACGCGCACACACACAAATAATTAATAATAAATAATAATGAATATAATTCACTTGTAAAGTGACTTGCAAGTTTTTAAAAATAATAAACACATTTTTCCAAAGTGAGCAAAGAACATCTACCTACAGAACAAATCCATCAACATTATCACAGAGGATGCTGTAGGCTGAGGACAGGAAATATGTCTATAAATCTCAGAGAAAGTTAAGCTGTACCACGAGGCTGGGAATTGCCCGTGCTGCTTCTAGTGAGAAAGATGCTGTCATCCACTCGGGATGGATTTCAATGAGGTGACACATGTGGGGGGGCAACAGTTGGGGAAGGGGATGCCAAGGGGAGGGGCCCCCAAATGGCTTTGATTTAATGCAAGCCATGCACTATTAATAAAGAGTTTGAATGATACCTGTATGTTTTATAGGTTTATAAATTGGCTGTAGTAAAATATTTTACATCTTAGATCACTAGGTATTGTTTCAGCTTATTATGGGAGATATCTATCTAGAGTTGACTGAATTGTATTAATCTGAACCTAGTTTAATGACGCCTTAACATTTTTATGGGGAAATTTAATGTTTGCAATATCTATGCTTCTTATTTGAAAGCGTGACTTATAGGTTTCTCATCTTCCTTAAATTATAAAATCCTTCAGCTAATAAAGGAAAATGATTATAGTTTGCAAAAAAAGGCAAAGTCATTTAACAATCCATATAACTGTCTATTGTAGGGCTTTGCATAATAATTGTAATTTAGCTATTAGGGATTCTAAAGGCAGTTATCAGTCATACTCTGCAATTCCGGGGAATCAAGCAAAGCCCAAATTATTTAAAGTATTTTAAATTCCCAAAGAAAAAAAAGGCACACCATAAATTTGAAATATACTCTATAGTGACAAGATATTATTTTATAGGAAAAGAGAAAGTTCATCATAATTTTCAAATGTATAAGCCACTGAAGATTTTTTTTCTTCCTTTTGTATAGAGATATAATAATTATTATGCTATTACATTATTATATTATAGATATCACAATTGTAACAATTATATTATAGATGTGACATTTTATATCTATATAACATCTATATTATATCATAGATATAGCAATTAGTATATTATTTTAAAAATAGAAATATGAGTTAATTCTAAGGAGGGAGTCTGCAGACCATAAAACATGAATGGCAGGGTTGAATTTGACCAACATGTTAGAAATCTTAGAACAACTAAGGCATAGAGAATTAGAAAAATAAAAACATTGAAGAATAAGAGATGGGAACACCCTTGAGATTATATGAAAGTTTAACCATGAGTTATCTTTATAGTTTCGAGACCATTTTATACCATTCAAAGCGAGTATTTAAACAAATGAAAAAAATTTTTTTTTTTTTTGTGGTACCGGTGATTGAACCCAGGGGCGTTCTACCTCTGCGCTATACCCCAGGCCCTATTTTTCATACTTCATTTTGAAACTGGGTTTCATGAAGTTGCGGAGGGCCTCACTAAGGAGAGAGAGAGAGAGAGAGAGAGGGAGGGAGAGAGAGAGAGAGAGAGAGGGGGAGAAACAGGGCGAGAGAGAGAGAGAGAGAGAGAGAGAGAGAGAGAGAGAGAGAGAGCTGGGGCTGGCAGTGAACCCGGATCCTCCGGTCTCTGCCTCCCAAAGTACTGGGATTACAAGCGTGCGCCACCATGCCCGGCTGAAAAAAATTTTAAAACACTTAGTAGACAGACTGAAGCTTTTTCAGTTATTGGTTTACTTTCAAGGTAATAAAATATTTAGGTATGAAAGTTTTTGAGGTACTTCTTCACAGAAACACATTTGAGGGTCAAAATTTGATTTGGGGATTGCAATGTTTTATTCATACAAAGAGTGATTCTAAAAAACCAAGTTGGTTGACTTTGATTAAAACATTTTGAGGTCTTAAGAAAAAAAAAGCCTACATTTCACTCCTGTGGTTATTTTCCAAAATACATAGCATATTAATCTGCCTAAAAAGAGTTTTTAAAGTGTGGAATTTGATTACTATAAGCTTAAGTTACTTTTGATAAGTGTTTTATTGAAGTTAAACATATTTGCAGATATATGTAACAAATGTGTGTATACATATTTTCCAAGATTAAATAGTGGTTAGGTATATATTATTCCACCTTTCAGAAAAATAACATGGTACCATGTAAAGTCGGAGAAAGAACAGGGATAGTACAATAAAAGGAAGAAAGAGGATGAACAGATGTAAGAAATGTTGGATTCACAATTATAAGATTGCAAAAGACAAATTCCCGGATGGATGGATCCATTTAAGAGAAAAAGTAAAAGGTACCATTATAGAACCAGGAATGACTGACTATATACAGGTATCAGAGCTGTTGATTAGAGTTACAAACAGTGATCAGTAGTCCAGTCATTTCACATGATACTTAAACGAGTGGGCATGATACAAAAATAAGACTGAGCGAACAGTTCAGAGCGAAGAGGAGTACAATTTTGATATTAGGAGATAATAGTCCCATTGTTTTCCGCAAACATCCAAACTTGGAGAATTATTAAACATCTATGAAATATTATAAAATTAAATCTGAAAGTTTTACAAATGGAGGATTTTGTGCTGCAGGAAAAACAATCTGCGGGAACAACCTTCAAAAATAGAAGCTACATCCACTTACAGACTAGACAAAGTGGGCTTAAAATGTGATAGTGAAATTTTGATTAGTTTGGGAAGAACCCTCCTGAAAATAAGGACTATTGTGTGGTGAAATGGAATTCAAGGTGGCTCTTGAACTCTTTTTGTGATAACTGTGTGATTGAACATGGAGATGGGCTGGACAATACCTCAAGGCCATTTTCAACTCTTTTTGTGTCTTCTTCTATAGTAACAAATAACATGTAACTTAAAATCTATACAAAATGAGAAAATGATTTTTTAAAAAACATATTTCTTCATTTTTCATGTTTTAAAAATGACTATAACTTTGTGATAGTATTCTAAAAAGTCAGGAACAACATTTTTTCCTCTGAATAACATTAATTACATGTCAGGCATCTGGTAGAAGACACTCACAAAATATGGTAGATAAAACAGTGATTTTAAAAATTCAGATAATTTTGTTCAATGATGCTCTATAGAACATATCGAGTAAATTAATATCTGAAAATTGGGTACCTTCTATATTAACATTTAATGCCACATAGCTTTGATGGGTTTATGTTATTTTTGCAGACTCACCATTAAGTCATATTTATTTAAGAAAAAACTTAATAGTAGACCTCTATTGGCATGTGTTTCTTAATCACAGCGGCTTGAGATGCTATTGAATGGTTGAAACCTGAATCCACCATTTTACAGCTTTCTATTACAATTCTATTTTTAAATTTGAATAATGACAACATATTAAAACAATAAAATTTCATATAACAGAGACCATGAAACAGTAACTCAGTGTTTCACTAATTGTATTGAGAATTGACATTAGAAATAAAATCACACCTTATGTTTGTGCTGCCTCCTGGTCTGAAGAAAGTGCAGTTCGTCAAGTAGCTGCAGTATTTTATGCCCCATTCTGAAATTCGAGCTTACAAACGAATTTCACACAACCAGAAAAGTGACCTTGTGTCCCTGCCTCCTTGACGATGTTTTTCTGAAATGGCCACATCTCTTATCTCCCATTACTTGGGACCCACCACAAACATCTCCTATCTTTCTTCATATATTCCGAGTAGAGAACTAGGAGAAGTCGTAGTGGGAAATTGTAGCTTACCTTCTGGGGAAAGGCAAATATAGATAAGAGATTCAGATGTTAGGAAGGCCAGGCAAGAATGATCATAAGATTTTTATCCCTCCCTCTGTTGATGTGATGGGTGATATTTATTGATTTGTGCAAGGTGAGCCTACACAAATCATGCATGACAGGCATGAATCCCACCTGATCATGAAGTATGATCTTTTTAATGTGCTGTTGAATTTGGTATGGTAGTTTTTTATTGGTGATTTTTGCATATTGGTTCCTCAAAATTAATAGCTTGTAATTTTTTTCTTATCATGTCCAGTCTTGACTGGCTCTCATATAAGATAATTCTTATATCATAAAATGAATTTGGAGGCACCTCCCACCTCTTCAATTTTGGGGGAGAGTTTGAAGATAATTGGCTTTAATTGCCCTTTAAATATTTGGCAAAATCCAGCAGCAAACCCATCTTTTCTTTATTGTGAGATTGTGTATTACTGATTCAGTCTTCTTACTCATTATTGGTCTTTCAGATTTTCTGTTTCTTCATAATTCAGCCTTGGTAGGTGTGGATTGCCAGGAATTTATCCATCTGCTTTAGATTATCCAACTGTTGGCATATAATCACTCATAGTAGTCTCTTATGATCCTTCTTATTTCTGTGGCCTCTGAACATATATCTCCTCTTTCGTTTCTAATTTTATTTATTTGAATTTCCTTTTTTATTATGTTATCTAATGATTTGGCTATCTTTATCCTTTCAAACACCAGCTTTTGGTTGCATTGATATTTTTCTATTGTTTTATAGTCTCTATTTTGTTTACTTCTAATTTTATTATTTCTTTCCTTTGGCTAACCATGGGTTTTGTGATTTCTTAAAATAATTCTTTGAGGTATAAAGCTAGGTTATGTATTTGAGATCCTTTTACTTTAACATAAACTCTTATCATTAATAAATTTCTCTCTTGGTGCTGCACATCCCCCAGCCCTATTTTATTTTTAATTTTGAAACAGAGTCTTGCTAAGTGGCTGAGACTGGCCTCGAATGACCTATTTGTGCCTCAGGAACATGCTGTTTAGTTGTCACACATTTGTGTCTTTTCAATTCTATTTATTTCCTGATTTCTAGTTTGAACCTCGGTGGTTTTAAAAGATAAATGATATGACTTCAATCTGCTTAAATTTGTTCAGACTTATTTTGTGGCCTAATATTTCATCTATACTGGAGAAAGTTCTGTGGAACCTTGAGAAGAATGTATATTCTGTTTCTGTTGGGTGAACTCCGTATGTCTGTTAGGCCCATCTGGTCTATATTGTTGTTCAAATCCACTTTATCCTTATTGATTTTTAGTCTTCAGGTTCTATCCACTGTGGAAAGTGGGATATTAAAATATCCTCCTATTATTCTATTGCTGTACATTTATCTTTTCAATATGATTAATAATTTCCTTTATATACCTAACTGCTCTGATGTTAAGAGCATATACATTTATAATTATTACATCCTCTTGATGAATTATTTTTATTATATAATGACCTTTATTACCTTTTGAGACAGTAATTTTTTTCCCATCCTTTCACTTTCAACCTATGTGTGTCCCTGAATCTGAAGTGAGTATCTTGTAGGGAACATGTAGTTGAGTATTTTGTTTGGTTCTTTTTTAATAATTCCTATCTCTTTGTTGATATTTTTATTTTGTTCATGTGTCATTTTTTTGATTTTTATAAATTATTTATTTGTATTCTCGTGCAACTCATTGAGCATACTTACAGTTATTTTAAATTATTTGTCAGGTGATTTATAGTTCTCCATTTCTTTAAGGTCAGTTACTGGAGATTTCTTTTGGTCTTTGGGTAGTCTCATGTTCCCCTGTTTCTTGATATTTTATTTAGCTTTGGATTGTTGTCTCCCATGGGAAGAAGCAGTCATTTATTACAGAATTTACAGACTGACTTTGAAATGGAAAGGCTTTTACCAATTAGCCTGGCTAGAAATTCTGGGATTCTTTTGAGTCTATTTTACATATGTTCATTCCCCACCATTTTCCCTCCTTCCTTTTTTTTTTTTTGTGGTACTGGGGATGGAACCCAGGGGCATTCTACCTCTGAATTATACACTCAGCCCCAATTTTTTGTTCTTTATTTTGAAACAGGGTCTCACTAAGTTGCAGAGGCCTCACTAAGTAGCTGAGACTGGCCGCGAATCCAGATCCTCCTGTCTCAGCCTCCCAAGTACTGGGATTACAAGCGTGTGCCACCACACCTGGCTCCTTATTCTTTTTAAATAAGTGTTTTGTCCTTTATCCCCTCCCACAGAACCAGGCCACATTTTGGGAGTCCCTTTTCTTTTCCCTTGTGTAGTACAAGGGGTCTCAGAATGTTTATGCAGGCCCTACTTCTCTTTCTCCCTCTGAAGGAAATCCATCTCATTAGCTCATTTTCTCTCAGTCTTACAGAGCTGAACCGACTGTTCAAAACTGCGTAGTCTGTCAAGATCTGTACTGTTTGCCACGATCCACGCCTCTTGCTGAAATCTCTGCCATCCGCTGCGATCGGCATGGGGTGCTAGGTTCCATTCTGCTCTTGGGTGTCACGTGGCTGCTACAATCCACACAGGTAGCTGTGATCTCTGCTGGGTACTGGGTGTTGCACTTGATGCTGGGGTAGGGTGTATGCTCTGTGTCAGAAGCTACAATCAGCATCTAGCAGCTGTGATTCATGCTCAGACTCTGTGGCCCATGCTTTGCAGCTACAATCAGCACAGGCAGCTGTGATGGGGGCCAGCTCTTGGGAACCATGTCGATGGGGACTGCTGAGGGTCTTACCGATTGCTTGGGACTCCACCAGTTGCTGGAAATTAAGCAACTGCTAGGGGCCTTGCAAACTTATGGAAGTTAGCAGGGTGCTAAGAGTCACCTACTCCTCTTTTCCATCCTTAACTACTCCCAGAAATTTTAACTCTCAGCACTCTGGAGTAGGCAAGCTAGGAATGGGTCTCTCTGGTAGCATCTTCAAAAGTGAAGGGCACTGGATGGACTTTGTGCTCTCTCCTTCCCCCAGAGGAGAATTTGAGAAACCAAGGGGCTCTCTCCCGGTGCTGAGCTGTGCTGAGTTGGGCAAAGGTCTTCTCAATACATCTCAGTGCAGCTGTTCTATGCTTTTCTGGATTACTGCAACTTCTTAATTTGATTCTGGTGTTTCCATAAAGATACTGTGGTCTATGTGGTTGCTAAATTTGTGTTTCCATGGTGGTGGGCTAGTTCTGGGACCTCCTCTTCTGCCATTTTGCTAATATTTGGTTAGCACCACATTTATTGCCTTCAGCAGTATACCACCACTAAGTTTTCAAGAGAAATGACAAGGTCGTGAGATGAGATTTTTGTATTCCTCACCACGCTGTCTTCAATACTCTGCATGATTTTTGGCATATAGTGGGTACTTAATAAATATTTGCTGAGAAAGTAAATAAATAGATGTGTTCCGGTCAGTATTCTTGCAGCTATATCTAAAATATTGACCACCTAACTTAGAGGAAAGATTTACTTTTTTAAAGTTCAGTACATGTAAGCCTCAGTACATGTAAAGTTCAGTACATGTAAGCCTCAGTACATGTAAAGTTCAGTACATGTAAGGCTGGGGACCACAGATCTCAGGGCATGGTGGCAGGACGCGGAGAGAAGAACACATGGGCTGTGCTCACATCATGGAGGCTAGAAGCAAGAGAGAGGGCAGGAGGAAGAGGAAACATATAATCCCCAAGGCTGCACCCCCAGGGACCACCTTCTCCAGCCATACCCTACTGACCTACCAGGTACCACCCACGTAAATCCATTATGATGGATTTATCCACTGTTGGGATTACAACTGTCATGACTCCACTATATCAACCCTGAATATTAATAAACGAGCTCTTTAGGGGACATTTTATATCTATAACAAGATGTATACAGATATCTTCTAGGCCTATGGGGGGCTGGGTGCATGTTTTAGTACAGAAAGGGATGGGTGAACAGCACCTGAGAAGAAGGATTGTAAGTTTGCCATAATAGTCCTCTATCTGTATGATAGAGGATATCTGTATCGTCAGGGTGAAGCTGGTGACACAGTGCATACTGGAGTTTGCTTATGCTTTCGTAGTTGCAAAAAATATAAAGAAATTCACAGAGTCCATAGGACCTAAGTAGAATTACTAAATAAAATTGCTTAATATATTCTTCCTACTTCAGAAGCTTGCATGTTTACAGCTGCTCAATAAAACTTTCGGAAGTTCCCCCAAATGTGCCTAATTTTAGAAATACAGATGTGTGTGCATGCCTCTGGGATTATGGAGACAGACTGAGTAGATGCATTATACAAAGGCAGGCTCGATCTAGAGCCACCGTCACAAGTGTCCTATCCACATCAGATCTTGGATGAAAAATCATGGTTAGCAGTATGCATTGGCGGATGCGTCTCTCAACCTTCTAATCCTCTTACTTATTTATTATTATTTTGTTATTGTTTTATACATCTTAAATTTGCCTGTATTTCTATTTCTAAACCTTTAATATAAAGTCATTATTCCACCCCCTGAGACTCTGACTGCAATACTCCAACAGTGCTTGAAGCAGTTAGAGCGGTTGTCACCCCATTGCCCTAACAACAGTTAGGATCACTTTATCAGATGGGGGGCATGAGGCAGGGCAGAGGACTTGGGAATAGGAGGGATTGAAAAAAGCCATCTGCATCATCTTCTGTGAGGTGGGGGGAGGTGAGAGACTGATGGGCACCAGGAAATCAGGGCCCACCAGCCCACAAGATAACAATTTAAATTAAGGATTGAATTTGGGCAAAAAACATTGGTTCCCCTAAACCCAATTCTGAGTAATCATAAAGGAACAGATGGAGAACCTCAGTAAGGCTTAAATACCCACCTCCAAAGAGCTTCGGTTGTTACTCTCTTTCAGTGGGAAGAGGGGGGAGCTGTCTTTTTCTTCTATCTTCCCCTGACTTAAAATAAATTTTCATATTTCTATACTAAAAAGGTAAAACATAAAAAAACACAATTTAAAAAGCATTTTTTGTATTATCATCCAATTCATTTATTACATGTTAGTGATGTATTGTTACTCCTGCTATAGGGAGTTAATGGGCTCCATAAACTTGTGTCTAGAATACAAGTTGCACCGGTAGCCTATTCCAACCTCTAAATGCCTTTCATGTCGGCTTGAGAGATACCATCAGGCATTTGAAAGCTCCTGCCTATTGATAAAGATACCATCAAAACCCGCCGGATGTAGCTGACTTATGAATCAATTATCTGAACCACACCAGGTGATACATCTATTCTGAATTTTAGAGTCATATATTTGAGGCTAAACTACAAACAGATAAACTATTCAATAGCCTATTATGATTTTTATCTTCATGTTTCTATCTGTCAAATGGGGGAGGAAAAGCAAATTTTTACTGATTTTTCTGAGAAGAGTTTTTTTTTTTTAAATCACACACATACAAAATCTCTTTTTGTCTTACACACCCTCCATCTCCCCCACACACATACCTAGCTACCAAGTTATGCACTACCTGAGGGCAAATGAACACTCAGATTAAATAATAACTAAATACAATCAAGAGCACACACATTATTCCTCCTGCTGTAAAAGAGATAAAAATAATAAATAAAATTAATTCACTTAAATTTTATGTCTTAAATACCTGAATATCTTACTAAACAAAAATACCATTTTTAATAAAAGTTGCAAAATTACTAGATTTGAGGAGGAAATAATCATATTTCATTTCAGATGTTGTTGAAAATAAGCCAAGCTTAAGAGACATGTGTGTCATTTTTCTTTTGTTTTGTATTTAGGTGATACTTCATGAGATATATTCTATTTCGGGGTTTATTCTTTACTTGTATATACTAATTATTTCAGTTTGAGAAATTTTATTCATGCTAACCAAACTCATGAGAAACAAATGCACTGGGGTGACAACATATTGATATAGACTGAGGAATATAAGTAACCTTGAACTACTTAATGAATTATATTCTCAGTAGGAAAACCTATGTAAGAGACCAAACTAATACCATAAGTTTGCATTTCTGCCTAGAATTATAATAAAAGAAATCCAACATCTCACTCTTTCCTGGAAAAACAGTGAATTCTAAGATGAATAGAAAATGAGAAACAGCAAGTCCAAAAAAAAATAAATACTGAAAAAAAATTTGACCTTTGATACGATATAACAAAGGTTTATAAAGTTGAGTTTTCTATATCAGAACTTCCTGGAGGATGGACAAAGATAAGGTGATGTTAACTTCAAATAAAGCATACTGAATTGTACCCCGGATTTACAAAATTAAAATCTGGGGTGCATCCTGGAATCAGTTCTAACCTAACTTTTAATAATTCTTCCTCATGCTCAAGCTGAACTGTTTTGTCAAGAGACAGTCAAGAGGAAAGCTACTCCGCTCAACGGGAGACCTATCAGGAGGGGTTAGGCACCATGATAAGAGTTAGTTAGGGATTTGCTGAAAGTAATGGGAACCAGTGGGCAGAGGAGGGTCATGTGCTCACATCTGTGTGCTTAAAATACTGCTCGAGGTGCAACATAAAGAGTGTCTGTGTGAAGGAAAGAATGGAACCGAGGAAGCCAGAGATCTAGTCTTGAGATGGTGTCTTGTAAAGATAGCCATCTTTACAAGCGCTTCTGGCCTAAACTTTGTGGCTACCCTATTCAGTAGGTAGGAGCTATTATTACCCTATCCAGAAAAAACAGAGAAACTGAACCTAAGAGTGATTAAGGACTTTGTATAACTAGTGAATGGCCAAGGAGATTCAGATCCGCATCTCTCTGACTCAGCCTATATTGTTAACTGCTGGGTTGCTCTGACTAAAACATAGGGCAGTAGAGTAGGGCACCCCATGTAAAGTAGACAGGGCAGGGCCGATGGACGGCTGAGCACATGACAAGAGGCGGGGAGGACTGAGCTGGCGCCTGGCCCGTAGGTTGACTTGGGATGCTCTCCACTGACGAAGCCAGTGTAATAGGAACAGTGAGTTGGGCAGGAAAGAGCATAATCAGTATTGATATTGAATTCGAGGTCTCTATAGAAAACCTAGGACCAGAATGGTGCCTCCAGTAGGCAGGTGAATTGATTTTACAGGAGTCAAGACACAAGTCTGAGTGAGATCACAGTTTAGGGAGTCGGATGTGCACAGATGTTAAAATCTCAGGCATGGGAAGGACATCACCAAGAGCTGGAAAAGGAAGTCCAGTTTCCCTCCCTCCCTTCCAGGAAGTTCACCTAGTAGTCATCCGCGGGTGAGGGTACTTTGTGAAAACCCAAAACTTGAGAAGGAGCTGGTCCACTTGTGTGGATCACATAACCAAGCAAAAGCCACTCTAGAAAGGTAAGAGGATTGGTCTCATTTTGATCTATCATCCCACCCCCGATCTGGCTCATCAGCACACACACAGGGTCCCTTTGGGCCCCCAATGTCTAGAGCCTTCCAAGGCGCTCCCCAGGAAGCCACTCATGTCTCACCCTAGGAGGAACAACACTGAGGGTCCTGGCATGGCTAGACCACCGCGGGGCAGGTAGAAACAAGGAGAGGAGGTGGTGCTCCTGGTAACCAGAGCGCTGATCTTGACAGTAGCTCCATGTTCCTGCAGTTTATGACTGATTAAAGGTATCAGCCAATGACAACCTGCAAAGCTGACCCAGTTCTCCCGGAAGGAAGTGTGGGGGGAAGTTCAGCCTGGCCTGGGTCCCTAGACGGTGGGTCTCCAGGTCCATTCCCTGGCACACCCCAAAGCCTTGCCCACGGAGGGAGATACTCACCCTCACACATTTTGCAAAGGAGATGATCTGAACATCTTTTTTCTGCAACCATATGTATTAAAAACAAAATGTGGTGGCGCACGCTTGTAATCCTAG
Organism: Glis glis; assembly: GCA_004027185.1. Classification (NCBI taxonomy): domain Eukaryota; kingdom Metazoa; phylum Chordata; class Mammalia; order Rodentia; family Gliridae; genus Glis; species Glis glis. The sequence goes on along the minus strand of PVJS01018580.1, from coordinate 5,079 downwards.
TAGTTGGGAGGCTGAGACCCGAGAATCTGGGTTCGCTGCCAGCCTCAGCTACTTAGTGAGGCCCTCTGCAACTTAGTGAGACCCTGTTTCTAAATAAATTAAAAAAAATAGGTCTGGGGGTGTAGCTTGGAGGTAGAATGCCCCTGGGCTCCATCCCTAGTACTGCAAAAAAAAAAAAATGTGAAAGTCTATTACTTCAAAAGAAATGTGGTCAAGAGGAATAGGAATATATGAACATTTAAATATTTTATTTGCGATATGAAATAAGTTGAGTTTGTGGATTTCCAGGTCATAGGAGATAACTGAATGTGATGTCCTCAATACTTAATGCTGTCACATAAATCAGAGAAAAATAAAACCAGCAGTAATTCCAATTAAAAGTGACTGAAGGCCATGCAGAACAAGATATGAATAACCAGTAAATATTAAAAAAGTGTCCAAGTTTCTAGTAGCTAAAAAAGCTAAATGAAAAATACTGAATAAATACTGAATAGCTTCAGATTTGGTGTATTATATTCCAAATACTATGGGGTATATAAGGAGGTTGGCATTTTCCTACCCAGCAGGAACCGAATCATTGATTCAACTCTACAGGAAATCAGTTTGTCAATATGTATGAAGAGCCTATTACAAAACAGTCAGTTTCTCTAACTATGTACATAATACTTCACTGACTTAGCATGTTTTATGAAAAATTAAAAACACAGAGTAACATTTTTCTCATATCAATCATTTAATTAATACTAAATTTAGAGGGGAATCTGACAAGAAAATATACATGTGTTTATTTATTTATCTTACACATTTGGTCAGTTCTACAAATTTTTGACCTTTGGTAGAGTTGCAAATTCAGAGCAGTCAAAACTATACAAAATGGATGGTATTTTAAATTTCTATGATTTTTATTAACATGTAAACTATTTTTTTTTTTTTGCAGAACTGGGGATTGAACCCAGGGGCATTCTACCTCTGAGCTACACCCCCAGCCCTATTTTTTATACTTTATTTTGAAACCGTGTCTCATGAAGTTGTGGAGGGCCTCACTAAGTAGCTGAGGCTGGCCGCGAACCCGGATCCTCTGGTCTCTGCCTCCCAAGTACTGGGATTACAAGTGTGAGCCACCACGTCCGGCCCACATGTAAACTATTTTAATTTCACTCTTTTATGAAAAGAATCTGAGTTTTTTGTTCCATTATACACAATTATAGTCCACTAGATTGCAAAAAGAAAATGTATGCAAATAAGCTGCTTTTGAATTTTAAATGAATAGTTTTTGAGTGTGATATTTCGTATCACAAATAAAATATTTAATTTTTTGTTGCCTGTTTCATTAAGAACATGAAGGAAGTGTTTTTTGTTTCTTTCCAGAAGAACTCTTGTCTGCACAGCATATTTATCTCGGTCAGAATTATCAGCAAAGTTTTCATTATGCTTTTAATTTTTTAACTCATCTGTAGCAATAAATATGTATTTATTTAATATACGTTTATTGGTGAATTATAACTACACATCATAATGCGGTTCAGAGTGACAGAAACACACATGCACGCAGCACTGGATGTGTTTTTAATTAAAAAAAAAAAAAGTTCACCTTTCCTTTAATGCCTTGTCCCTCATTCAAGTTGACTTTTGGTAAGAACTCTTGCTCCCCCTAGTGTAATCTTTTATTACTTCCTTGGATCATTTTCTAAAGCTTAAAGGTACAAGTTGGAAGTTTTTTATTTCTAGTTAAGTTGGAGGAAAAGATAAAATCAATACACAAAAGATGGGCGTGGTGGCATACTCTTTTAATCCCAGTATTTGGGAGGCTGAGACAGGAGGATCACAGGTTCAAGGACAGCCTCAGAAACATAGCAAGACTCTCAGCAGCTTCGTGATGCCCTATTTCCAAACAAAAAGTATAAAAGGGCTGGGGGTGTAGCTCGGAGGTAGAATGGGTTCAATCCCCAGTACCATAAAAAAGAAAAAAATAGAGAAAGTATGTCTCTTTTATGTTATTCTATTAAGGCAGACAGACACATATACAAATACACATACCCTTCAGTCATGTGAAATGTATCTTTTTTCTAAGAAGTATTTAATAGATCAGTGTAATTTTACAAATTAATGTTTTCATTTAGTGAGGGATAGTAGCAAATTTTAAAGTTTCCATTTAACATTTTTTCTTATATAATAGGTGTGTGTATTTAGCACAAATATAACTTATCTTTTAGTTTTATACATTTAAAATCATTTTACAGCCAGGCGTGGTGGCGCATGCTTGTAATCCCAGTACTTTGGGAGGTGGAGACCAGAGGATCTGGGTTCACGGCCAGCCTCAGTTCTCTCTCTCTCTCAATCTCTCTCTCTCTCTACCTAGTGAGGCCCTCCGCAACTTCGTGAGACCTGGTTTCAAACTAAAGTATAAAAAATAGGGCTGGGGGTGTAGCGCAGAGGTAGTACGCCCCTGGGTTCAATCCCCGGTACCGCAAAAAATAAATAAATAAAATAAAACTATTTTACAAAGGAAGCTATATAATTGTATTTTATGTCTAATTTCAAAAATAAAATTACAACTTGATGCTCTTTTAACCATCAAAATGGCATTTTTCATATAATTTTAAATTTTGCCATTTTGTTTTATGGGTCTAACTCAGTCAATATTCTGTAATTACACATTTATATTTTTAAAAAATTTTATTATCTGAAATAGTTTTACTGTGTTACACATATATTTTTCATAGAATCAGTACTTCAGTGAGATAAAATTCTACAATAAAATTTTATGTCAAATGACATGCATACATTGTTTTAAGATTTTAATGCATATCACCACATTATTTTCTAGGCAAGCCTTCTAATTCGTATCATCTCTAGCAGTGTGTAAGAGAACCTTTGTTTATCTACCATTTCCCTTGTCTCCCCACATCTGCTGCATCTAGTTACCAGAGCATTTTTCTTACTTGTTGAGAACAAACCTTTAGTAGAGTGAAGGTCTTTCCCCATCCTACACACCTAATAGTGTTCTCTGACCATTTCTTATTGAAGGAGGGACCTCCCACTCACTAATATTAAAGTTACAAGACTCTTAGGTCAAATGGAAGAGTTTTGTAAAACTATGCATAAAACATGACCATAAAAGAGATGAACAACTAGTGTGGTTGCCGCAATATAAACTATACCAACCAATAACTTAACCACTGTCTTGAAATAAGAAGAGCTCCAGTATTAATGGAATATATATTTCTTTGAGAATTGAGAGCTTGAAATGAAAGAATAGAACAGAGATGCCTCAGAACTCATTTAATGTACCCATTCACTGGGTTTTAATTAAAATCTTATATACTACTTGCAAAAAGTACTTTTGTGGTAGCTATTGTATGTATGCTTTCTAGTTTATAGTTTCATACATACCAGCACTGAGCAGTTTCACTAATTCTCTGGAAGAACACCTTACCATAATGGGCACTAGCTGTACAAGGAAGAAGATGTAAAAGCTACAGAAGCCACTGTATATTCTGGATAAAGAGCAGATTACATGTTTGCGTGCAGTTCTCTCACACAGTAATGAGAAATCCGTGGTGATCGCTTTAATTCCTGTTGAATGAGGTCACAGTTGGGGCTACACATATAGATATAGTTTAGCCCACGAGAGAGAATTGTGTCATTGGTAGTGGAAGAATGGAAGGATTAAGAAAACAGGCACAGGCATCTGACATCTATTCTCTATTAGTGAAACCACATACAACTAATTCTAAAATAACATCTACTTCGCTAATGTAGTAGATGGAGGGTCTTGAGACCCATCTCAACCTCAAGTTACATCTCAAAGAACTTTCCTTTTGAAGTTTACAGAGCATTGAAAAGCATTTACAGCTTTCCTAAAATTTCTCAAAGTGGCAAAAAATATTCTATCACATGTCACACAGTCAAACACCCTAAAACCCACTCGCCCTTGCTAAACTCCCCAAAGCTCTAAATCTTACAGAAGTTCTCACTCTATGAATCCTCTACCTGAATCCATCCAAAACATGGCTTTTTTTCCCCTCTCAAAATATTCAGTCCCACTTGCTAATATTGTCTTCTCTTTTGTATAATTTTGTAGCTCAATGTAATTTGGCAATCCCTTTACATGGTATCACAAAGAACTCAGCAATTTCAGGTAGATACCTCCTTATAAAGCAGGGAAAAGGGAAAAAGCCTGCCAAATATTGTCCATGACACCATTGTCCATGACCCCATTGTCCATGACACTATTGCTATTAAAGGATGTGACCTTGGGGATGTAGAAAAAAAATGTTTTTGTTTTGTTTTGTTTTCTTTCCTTTTTGTTTCTTTAATTCCTTTTACATTTCTTCTGATTTCTTTTCTTTCTCATTTCTATTGTCTTTTTCTTTTTCTTTTTTTTTTTTGTTGTGAAGGTCAAGAAAGGTTTCATAGAAGTGAAATATAAACTCACAATCCCCCCTGCAGATTATCTACACATAGATCAAAGTCAGCCATCCTTACCATGGTCTAAAATGTTCTCTGAATTATCTGATCTGTCAACTACAGGACCTCAGCTAGTCACAGGATGCCAGATCAGCTAGGCATGAAGTTAATTTTTACTGCTAATTGGGGTGATGGTGTGTATTGTCATTGGAAATCCACCAACTAGGCTCAAAGTGGTGTCTCTGTCTCTCTGTCTCTGTTTCTCTCTCTCTCCCCTTTCTCATAGTTCATTCCTAAGGTTTGCTTCTCAGCAGTAAAATGGACCACACATAAAAACATAAGGAATTAATGTGAAACTATAAACAAGTGGTAAGTATATTGCTGGGATCTATGAGAATTTCTCCCAGAACTTTGTGAAGATGATGAAGCTGTTCTTAAGAACTCTCTTCTTGTGCTTATAAATTTGCATTGTCCCTACTACTACATTTACTTTTGAGGCCTATTGGGTGGGAAAGTTGGGGCGCACCTGCTTTTCTTTTCTTTTTTTTTTTTTTTTTGCGGTACCGGGGATTGAACCCAGGGGCGTTCTACCTCCGCGCTACGCCCCCGGCCCTATTTTTTATACTTTATTTTGAAACCGGGTCTCACGAAGTTGCGGAGGGCCTCACT
>PVJS01018579.1:0-34720 GCA_004027185.1 Glis glis | reverse complement strand
AGAGAGAGAGAGAGAGAGAGAGGCAGAGACAGAGAGCAAGAGAGAGAGAGAGAGAGAGAGAGACCAAAAAACAAAAACAAAAAGTGAGAGCTAAGGTTTTCCAAAATTTGACCAAAAACATTCATCTATAGATCCAAGAAAATCAATGAAATATTACATCAAATCAAAACAAGGAGGCCCACACTTATGCACACCATAGTCAGAGTATAAGAGAGAGAGAGAGAGAGAGAGAGAGAGAGAGAGAAAATCTAAGCAGAAAGGGAAGACTGACCCATAAAGGACAGTACTGTGATTAATAACTGACTTCCCTTTAGAAGCATTATGGCCCAGAAGGAAGTGGACTGGAATATTCAAAAGTGCTGTGAGAGAAATAACTGTTAACCAAGAATTCTATATCAAAAAAAGTAGTCTTCAAAAGGTAAGGAAGGGCCAGGCGTGGTGGCACACGCTTGTAATCCCAGCACTTTGGGAGGCGGAGACCGGAGGATCCGGGTTTGCGGCCAGCCTCAGCTCTCTCTCTCTCTCTCTCTCTCTCTCTCTCTCTCTCCCACCCCCTCTGCCTAGTGAGGCCCTCCGCAACTTCGTGAGACCCGGTTTCAAAAATAAAGTATAAAAAAATAGGACCGGGGGTGTGGCGCGGAGGTAGAACGCCCCTGGGCTCAATCCCCGGTACCGCAAAATAAATAAATAAATAAATAAATAAATAAATAAATAAATAAATAAATAAATGGTAAGGAAGAATAAATAAGCAACATTTCCAGACAAAGAAAGACTGAGAAAATTTATTCCTGGTATACCTGCTTTAAAAGGAATATTGAAAGAAATTCTTTATGCTGAAAAGAAATGACACCAGATGATCAACTGAATTCACAGGAATCAAAGAAAAGCATTGGGAATGTGAAGATGTGTGTGAATATAAGAGACTACATATATTTCTGTTTTCATTTCTTTTTTTTTTTTTTGCAGTATTGGGGATTGAATCCAGGGGCATTCTACCTCTGAGCTACACCCCTAGCCCTCTTTTTTTTACATATATATATTCATTTATTGGTGCATTGTAATTATACATTTTGATAAGTGTCAGGGTAGCAGAATCATACATGCACACATTGCTCATTTAGCCCTCCCTCAAATCCTACCCTATTCCCTTCCCCTTCCCTCCTTTTCATCCCAGCCCTATATTTTATTCTTTAATTTTTTGAAATAGGGTCTTACTAAGTCACGGAGGGCCTCACTAAGTAGCTGAGGCTGGCAGCGAACCTGGATCCTCCAGTCTCAGCCTCCCAAGTGCTGGAATTACAAGCATGTGACACCACACCCAGCTCTTAATTTCTTTAAAAGAAATGAAATGTACATGTCTATATATTACATATGTATGAAGTAATAATTATTACTCTGTGTTGGTTGATTTATAGTGTAGAACATGAAATACATATGACAATAATAGCACAAAGTAAGGAGTACAAAATCCTGCCTTGTTGGAGCAAATTTTCATATTTAACTGGAAATAAATCAGCATTGAAGTGAATTGTGGTTAGTCAGGATTACATATTATAATTCCCACGGCAACCCCTAAGAATATAAACAACAATAACAAAATATTCCAAGCAAGATACACATTGGAGAATTTTCTCAGAATACGAGTCTCCCCAAACAACTTTGCTTTGAGCAAAGAAATTGGCCAAAGCTACCAGAAACAACAAGGTTGCTGGGTTTTTATTGTAGTTGTTGTTGCTGTCTTCTCTTGGCTTGATGTTCCTAGAAACATTGAAAAGTGTTACCTGTCCAGAATGAGGGGCTATTACATTGGCATGCATCAGTACTACCTACTGACACTTTTTTTTTTGGTACTGCTATGTTGCTGGCTGTTCTTGAATCTGGGATCCTCCTGTCTCATCCTCCCAAGTATTGCAATTATTGGCATGTGCCGCCACACCCAGCTAGATTTTATTTTTAAAATAAAGGAAATGAATTATCATAAAGTTGAATTCTAGAATTATAAAGTATTTTAATATTAGCAAGTGAACAAAAAAGTCATAGAATAGAAAAAGATATATGCCATACATATATCCAATGAATTACTTAAATCCAGAAAGTAAATAAACCCCTACAATCACTAAGAAAAATACAGAATCCAAGTAATAAAAAATTTAAACAAGGCTTTTCAGAGACTATAATCAATAGCCAATAAACCTGTGAAAAAGTGGTCAACATCAATCTTCAGAGAAATACAAATTAAACCTACAGTGAGTTACCACTTCATACTCTCCAGATGATTAATTTTTTAAAGGACCAAATGCTTTCTAAGAATGTGAAGCAACCAACCTTCAGACATTGCTGGCAACAATATAAATTGGTATAATCACTTAACAAAACTATTTGAGAATATTCACTAAAGCCAAACACATAGAATGAACGACTAGTTCCACTTTTATCTATACACCCATCAGAAATGTGTGCATATGTTCAACAAAAGATATGCTGACAGCAGCACTGTTCATACTAGCCCCAAGTGGGAAATTACTCAAATGTCCATAGGCAATAGTATGAATAAATAAATTATGGTTTACTGATACAGTGGATGAGTATATACCATTGAAAATGAAAGACTGGTACACATAAAACATGAGTGAATTCATGAACATAATATTAAACAAAAGAAGCAATATGCAAAAACATATACAACATGATTCCATTTATATAGAGTCCATAAAGGGGAAATATAATGATACAAATAAGCTTACATTTTGAATAATTTTGTCTGATATCTTCAAATGTTCACACAAAAAGGTACAAAAACAGGCCTAAAATGATTTTATCCTGAAAACTGAAATGTAAACAGGAGGTCAGCTCTTGAATATCCTCTGTTTAACTTTTCGCATGTTTGTGTTTCTACTTTGAGTTTTGAGTCCAAGACCAAATAGTTTTAAATTTTTACTCACCGAAATACTTGATCTTTCCTCTTTGACTCAATGTCCTGTCTTTAGAAGACTTCCTTAAGTAGCTCCTTGTGATTAAGGTTTTTCCTATTGATGGCTTATGGACCATCTTCCCCCAATGCAGGTCTGCCCCACTGACCTCTGAGTGCTGTCCCTGTATCTACCTGGCTCAGCTTACTCACTATAGACTCCTATACAGAACTGCTTTTAGTGTCAGAGGAGAAAGAAGAAGACTTGAGGAGTCTCATCTCTTGTAGGTTACCAGAGAAGAAGCTGACAAACAGGGATAGAATCTCCCCTCTTCTCCACCACCAGCAGTCCATCCAGCCACAGTCCTTGACAATACCTCCTTTTAGAAACTTGGAGCCTCCTCCCCACCTCCCATCTTCCTCATCTTTTAGAATCCTTTTGACAGAGCAAGGATTTGGATTTTAAATGTTCCTCAAAGGCCCATGTGTTGAAGGTGTGGTCCCCAGCCTATGGCACTATAGAGAGGTAGTGGGACCGTTAGTGGGTGGGACTTAGTGGAAGGAAGTTAGATCATTGGGGGTGTGGCCTTGAAGGAGACATTGGGGCTCCAGCCCCTCCCTTTCTCTCTTTTGCTTCCTGACCACCATGAGGGAAGCAGCTTTGCTCTACCATGTGTTCCTGCCAAGATGTTCTGCTTCACCACAGGCCCCAAATCAACTAACCCAACTGCCATGTACTGAACCCCCTAAAACCATGAGCCCAAACTCACCTTTTCCCTTCTTATCTCAGGTATTTGTCTCAGTGACAGAAAGCTGACTAGCACAGACAGCAATGCCTCTTGAAGGAAGAAGAAATGTGTACAGAGTTTTATGAAATTTGTAAAATTTCATTAGATGTGTGGGTTGTTCTTTGTTTCACAGGACACCCACCTTTTTGCTTCTTTGGATGATTGCCTATTTCTATAGTAATTTTACCTCTTTTTGTTTTGATGACTCGCAGACATAATGCCTTGATCTCACTTTAAGTGGTCACAGTAGCGATCAACCTCCACAAAGCTGAGACCTGGGTGCTTTATACTGAAAGTGAGCTAATTGCTTTTACAATTATTATATTATGAGTAATACATTTTTAAAAAATGGCTGATGCTCTGAGTTGAAGTTTTCCAGAGAAGAGAAGGAATTGTTTTCCAAGGCTACTATGGACGAGTTACTTCGCATTTTGCAGCACTAAATCTAGACCTCTCAGCCCATCCATCCCTCAGGAGGTGGGTCCTGTATTCTACAGGTGATTGGTGGCTCAACCATACCTGCCTAATTGCACTCCTCAGGGGCTGGAAAGGGGAGGTTGGCTTTTCCACGTCTCTGCCTCTTCACGTACTATGTCTTTTGTCCGCTTCTCTGAATAGCAGTGCCCTGTTTTTAATTCCTTCACAAAGCCCTTCCTGACATGATGGAGAAAGGAGAGCTCCCAGATCCTGGTCTTGGAGCACCCTGGGCAGACCTGGGTTGCTGCACTTACCATATGATCCTGGGATGATCTCATTACTTTCAGGTTCGTACTTCAGCCTTTGAGCTGTGTTAAATTTCCAGTCATCTCAGAGCCTGCCAAAGGCCCCTGTCATGTCTGTTGAATGAAGCAAGCAAGCAAGCAAAATATGAAGACCCTGGTAAAATCAAGTGTATTTAGTGTTTTAGTAGATGTGATTTCCTGCACCTTGTCTACTCTAGTGAGATGAATTGCAAGAGCCTGAACTTACAGGTTCCTGCTGTTCATGTTTAGCCATCTTAATGCATCATGGCTGATTGGACACATGGAAAGTCTCAATTAGTCTTGTTTTGCCATGGTGCAAACAGCTCTATCCAGAAATGATAACAAAAACATCATGCAGCTGCCTGATATTAGTAGAACAAGAGGCACCATGTCTGACCCTATAGTCTCAACATTTGGAAGATCGCTGCCATTTGAAGGACTCTAAACCTGGCATAATATCTACTGGGGATTCTCCAACAGGGACTTTTGGAGGGGTCAAGACCTTTGTTGAGCTTACCACTGTTAGTTGTTTTCGACTGATAGAAGCTAGGAAGGCATTTCCAAGACATGATGGCTATAATTTAAAGAGCCAAACTGGGAAATCCAAGACAAAGTCCTTCAGGAATAACTAGGTTCACCTCTTTATTAGCATCGACCAAAAATCTTATCCTGTCATCTACAGCCCTGAGTGATCCACTTGCAATGCCAGGGTCACTTACAGTCCTGAAGAAAATTAAAGCAAAAGCAAAAAATGTTGCCTTCCACACCACTCTTGCTCCCCGCCTCAAAACTTCACCTTTGCTGAGGAAAACAGAATTCTCTTTTTCTCAAAAGAAAGGGGCTTTCTGGTTTTGTATCTAAGGACATATGTGGAATTTTATTGTTGAGAGGAAATTGGAACTCAAGCTAGATAGAAACAAAATAGTCTAAAATGCATACTAGCTGGCCTGAATCTTATGCTAATTTCATTGTATACCAGAGCTTGGTGATGTACCAAATGGGAGAAAGGGAGTCAATCTTTGTTAAGGTGAAGCTCAAGGCTCACTTGATATGTTCTGCTGACCATGAAGTGTCTAAAGACAATGATCCAGATAGAAACAAATGTGGAAGCAAACTAAAATGGTCCACGCCTTTCAATGACTCTCAGGAGTCACAGTGCATTCTGACTAAGACATTTAAGTTGAATGGAATTCCTAAGAAGGATTTAAGAATTGAGAATTTAATGTTTCCAGGTGTGATCGCCCATACCTGTAATCCCAGTGACACAGGAGGCTCATACAGGAGGATCACAAGTTTGAGGCCAGCCTGGGGAATTTAGTGAAACCTGTCTCAAAATTAAAAATAAACAGGGCTGGTAATGTAGCTCAGTCATAGACTGCTGCCCAGGGGTTCAACTCCTAGTACCACAAAAATAAATAAGTAAGAATTAAATCTAGAACAAATAGTAAAATATCATAAAAGAAACACAGAAGTATTTGACTATCCTATATTATTTCCACTGAGAGTAAAATTTGCATAAGATGGAGTTGGAGGACTTTTGAAAATTATCTAATTTGTGAGAGGCACAGAACTGAGACTTATAGTACAGATCCAGGAAACTTAACACACACACACACGCACACACACACACACACACACACACACACACAAATGGGGAAGTTTTATATGACTACTAAATAGGACAAATATCCCCAGTCCCCAGCAATTAAAAGTAAAATTTTACTGAATCAAAAATGAAATGCGATTATTTAACATGTTTAGTTATTTACTAATTCTTGAAATTAATTTTATAAAGAATTTCAAAAGTGCTATTAAAATACTCTTTAAATTCACTGATCACTGATATGTTTTCAAATATATATTTTTTTCACTTATGTTCTTTTAAATTTGAGTTTAAGTCATTAGCTAAATCAATAGCAAAAGAAAGATAATGGATAATAGGAAGGAATGCTTTGTATTTCCCTCACCTTTCTTTCAAGAGTCCAGGCGTTTCTGTCGTTAGAGCCAATGCTCAGATGTGAAATTGTTTTTACTGAGTTATTGATGACTATATCTAAGCAGAGCCTAAGTCAAATTATAGTATATTATGGAAGCAATAGCTTCCTTCAATCTTTTGCATTATTGTACTATAAGAGCCACCTAAGCCCATTACGAAGCTGCCATGAATATTGTGTCTAGACTATAAGTCATCTGTGTTTTAACCAAATTAAGTCTCTACTACATGACTCAGATTTAGTATCTTCTGAACATAGCAATGTAATCTGCAACCATGGAATTATTGTAAGAGAAAAGGAAAACACAGTGCCTTATTCACAATGGGCATGCAATAAATATTTGTTGAACTAAAGATACGACCTGCACCTACTACAAATCTTTCCTATTTTTCTTCTATAAGTGAATTAAGAACTCCCAATCTATAACATTTTTATCATGTCATCAGCCTTGATATATGAAATGATATTCCTAAGGAGAATTTGGAGCTCACATTAGCCAGAATAGAGCAGGCTAACACACATCTTCTGAAAGAACAGTACATCCTTTTAATCGAGACCACCAGGCAATCAATTTCCTGGTGGTAATATCAATACAGGTTAGGTATGCTTAAAACTGGCTTCACTGGAAAGGATTTCTCCAAGAATATTCACAAATAGACTAAATAATACACATTTTTAAAGCCATAATAAAAGGAGTAAACTCTGTTTATATATGGGAAATATATTCTACATGTAAAAGGAGGAATGGTGATAAGTTTTTGAAGTCTAAACAAGTTCTACTCTCTCCTAGTATCTAAATTTGTACTTAGCAAGAAGTCTCAGACTTATCAAGCCAGTAGTATAAGCATTTAAAGGAATTAATTTCTATCCACACATGCTTAACTTAAGAATGCATGGTGTCCTACACAAACATAAATCCTCAGCTACAATTTTCATCTCCACTAAGAAGATAAAGAAGGAATAAAGGAAATGGATTTATAGAAAAGAATAAGGAAAATGGGTTAGGCAACTTGAGTTTCCATGTGGATTTTCTACTCAGTGAATTACTTAAGAAGGACTTTTTAGAAACCAATTTTTGGAAAGATTTAACAATGGAATCTCTTTTCTCTCCTTGGGACAGTCTCAAATGGGGATCTTGCCTAAAGACAGTTTTTAAAATCAGTGTTGTATTAATGAATATTTCGGAAGTTGGTATGGAGTTTGAGTTCACGTTGGTAATTATGTCTCTCCACAATCAGTAATCAGTTAGGTAATATAATCCACGTCTAGTGATTTTTAAGAAGGCCAAGATCACTTGTGTGCCTATTTTTAATAATAATATACACATATTTTTAATTAAATGCACATAAACTTACAACTATAAGTGTCTTAGGAGTGCATTAGGAGCAACTAGGGCAATAATTTAATTTTGGAATAAGGAAGGAAATAATCATTTGAGCAAGATTAATATTTTGTCCACCATGTAAATGATGATTTTATATTGAAAATATACTGAGATAAATGTAAAGTTAGTGAAAGAGCCAATGGGGCTTAGTCAGAAAGGATGAATTGTATTTGGAAAATGCTTTTTTTTCCTAGAATAAGCACTCTTTTTTTATTTTCCCCTAATTTCCATGTATACTGGGATCTTCTGTTTCAAACCAGCCAGCAAAGACAATTGAATAGGGCTTTTTGTATGTGTGAAATTCCCTTTTAAATCTTTCTGTTTTAATGGTTAGAACATTTACCAGTCTCAATTATACTGTAAGAAAGTCAAGATACGGTCTTTCTGGTAGGCAAGGACCCAACAGCAGTGAATAATTGGTCTTTCTAGGCCTGCAAAGAGTTAAATGCAAAACACCAGAATTAAAGTTGAGCAGTAAAAGCAATAAGTGTTTTACTTCTATCTCATTTGGGACCTCCTAAGGGAAGAAACTAGTGAGCTATGCAGACTTGAGGGGAAATAAAAAAAGAAATTGTCCCAATGCTATTCAGTAATCAATTGGAGATAAAAAAAATCAGTCAGTATCAGGTAATAAAATATGGAATTAGGGTAGAGCACTTGCCTGAGGATATATCCTGTAGTAAAGGTTATTTTTCATGATTTATAAGGGTTTTTAAAGAAGCTTGCAGAATGCCACAGGAGAAATGAAGACTTCTGAAAGCTCCACGTTGTTCGGCAAGGCGTTCATACTACTTGTTTATGTTTCAAGGTGGGGGGGTGGGGGAGTCGTTGCACAGTGAGGTGGAACGGTTATTGACCAGATTGATCATGGGAACAAATCTGCCGGTGGTAACCTTGTTTAATGATATGTTGCTGGGCTCAGCACCTTGCGGAGGCTGCGATTCTTCACCGGCTGGGGCCGCATGATGGATCGCGGTAGGAAGCTGATGGCGCAATCACTCACCGGCGTCAGCGACACCTGCAGCAACCTGACACCGGTCCCCGCGGAAGGGAGCAGCCGGGCTGAGGCCCGCTGGGAGATGCGGGCTCCTCGGAAGAGCACCCCAGCTCCCTCCCGGCGGCCCTGCACCTTCCTTTGTAAGGCATTTCAAGTTTCTGCGCATTTATTTTTTTCAAAATAACTTGTGTCCCCTTCATAGGTTAGACTTCTCAATTCCTGTCTCACACCCACAGCTCATTAGGGCTTTACTTCCCTGTAGCCAAACCGAAGACCCAGCAAGCACTCGAGAATGCTCTAAAGATTCAGGAAACACTATTATTTTCTAGCAGAATATAACGTCATAGTTTGTCTTTTTTTTTTCTATTTTAAATAAACGAATTAGTGGAGTAAAATCCACCTGGCATGCTTTGCCTAATGAGGTCTGTTACATGGACCCTTGTTAGGAGGCTGGGGTCTGTGACTTTTATCTTTGTATATTCTGCACCTCATGCATAATAGTTTGCTAAGAAGGAAGGAAGGAAGAGAGGAAGGGAGGGAGGGAGGGAAGGAAGGAAGGAGGGAAGGAAGGAAGGAGAAGAAAGAAAGAAAGAAAGAAAGAAAGAGAGAAAGAAAGAAAGAAAGAAAGAAAGAGAAGAGAGAAAGAAGAGAAAGAAAGAAAGAAGGGAAAGAAAGAAAGAAAGAAAGAAAGAAAGAAAGAAAGAAAGAAAGAAAGAAAGAAAGAAAGGGAAAGAAGAAAGAAAGAAAAGGAAGAAAATAAAGGAATGAAGGAAGGAAGGAAGAAGAAAAAGAAAGGAAGGAAGGAAGGAAAACACATGCACTTGGTTTGGAAAACAACAAAATTGTGTAAATAAGTATTTATACTTTACTCAACCAAGCTATATTGAACCTATGATTCCCTATTACCTACTCCATTAAATCTCCACTAAATTTACATGTCCTGTAAAATATGGCCCCAAACACACACAAAAAAATTATGATACTCTCCAGCATGTTTTCTTTTTTTGGGGGGGGACTGCTTCATTGTTCCCATTGTCCATGCTAATTCTTAATTCTTGACTTTGAGCTTGCATTCTCATTATTTGCAGCATTTTCCTCTTTCCCTGCATTTATCACCCATTCTAGAGCCAGCCTGGTGCAGCCTCTTACAAGAAGTATGCCTTTATCATCCAGGCTTTTATTCGCCCCTTGTAGTAGATGTTTGTGGTTTGCTTTCTTATCCTCCATTCCTTCCTTCTTAATAGTTCTAAGATCTGTTTGGCAGGACTGTAGTTCCAAGAATGCCAAATCTGTCCTCAGCTGTAACAGCAGGACTTGGGATCTGGGCTATCCCCAGGCTCTGAATTGCCTCAATGGCATATTTAGTTCAGGGATAGGCATATGAAATTTATTAGAGTTTGGCTAAAATGCTGGGACAAAGATGCACTCTCTTTTTCTACTGCACAAAAAATCACATAGGTGTAGGAGCTGTCAGGAAACATACTGGAACTATGGACAAGTTAGGGTTAGGATGAAGCAGATGCTGCTGGGGTAAAGTAGAGAGGGAGAGATGCGCAACATTTGGGGAATCTGTGAGATACTCCATGAGTCTGCCTCTGATGCCAGTCTAATGACCACTCACTTTTGAAGCTATGTATTCTGTCCGGGTTTTAGCCAGTTTCCATTAATTAGTGACAAAAAGCACCACCATCTTATTCACACTCAATTTGCATTTATAATAAATAGACACCACTCATTTTGTATTTCCCATTTTTTGGGAAAGCAATTACTCTCTCTTTAAGGATGCAACAATGTCCATAGAGTCTTCTGTTTTTCTCCTTGATGCCTCCCTCTGTGCTGGTCTAGAGGAGATACTCTTTAAGCACTCCTGGTTTGATTCTTCAGCAACAAACTCACTGTCTCTTGGGCAATGTGTCACTTGCTTTTCGACTGGCTGGCTGTCCTGGTAAGGCATGCTCCACAGTACAGAAGAGATTTACAGACAAAAGAAGTAATTTTAAACAATTGTATTTCTTCTTTTGAGAAGTATCTATTCAGCTCAATTGCCCATTTTTTGATTGAGCTATTTGTTTTAATGTTAAGTTGTTTGAGTTCTTTTTTTTTTTTTTTTGCGGTACCGGGGATTGAACCCAGGGGCGTTCTACGCTCCGAGCTACACCCCTGGCCCTATTTTTTATACTTTTATTTTGAAACTGGGTCTCACGAAGTTGCGGAGGGCCTCACTAAGTAGCTGAGGCTGGCCTCGAACCCAGATCCTCCAGTCTCCGCCTCCCAAGTACTGGAATTACAAGCGTGCGCCGCCACGCCCGGCTGTTTGAGTTCTTTATATATTCTAGGTATTAGTCCTCTATCTGAGGAGTAGCTGGCAAATATTTTCTTCCATTCTGTAGGTGTTCTCTCCAGATTCTTGATTGTTTCTTTGTTATGCGGAAGCTTTTCGGTTTTATGTCATCGTATTTATTGATTCTTGGTTTTATTTCCTGAGCTTTGGTGCAAGGGGTTTGGGGGAGGGATGTAGGAAGGGGAAAAAGGAGAATTAAGGAAGGAAGCAGTTCAGATATGCTTTGACAATATATAAAGTTATTACTACCAGTAATAATAGCACATACCAGTTTCGCTAGTATGTACAAGGAGGGAGGAGGGGCTAATGGAGTGGGATGCAAAGAACACCAAGAGCTAGCAGTGTGCATGAATGCTTCTGTCACGTTGAAGCTCACTGTGATGTATAATCGCAATGCACTAATAGAGGTAAAAATAAAAAAGAAGTGATTAAAATTTCCCTAATCCGGTCTTTACCATACTTCTATTAATCCATTCAAGGAACATCTAGGTTACATTGCCTATTCTCTATGGGCATCTCATTGACTGATTCACTAAAATATTTCCCAAAGGTTATCACATGTCATTTTTGTCAAATAACTGCCCCGACTGTTTTATTTCTCCAATGTTTCTGTTGCTCTTTTGTGATCCAGGGTGGAGATAGACACCAAAAAAAAAAAAAAAAAAACAGATTTGTGACAGACCGTCAAGAAGCGTGGCTGCTTTTCCAAAGCCTTTAGGGCAACTCGTATAGTCATTAAAACCAAACAACCAAAAGACTGTGGCATGGAAGCCAAACTATGTAATACACTTGGGCTTTATGCGACTAAAACGAATACAGGGAATGTTTGTGCATCATCTTAGCTTTAAAGACTTCAACTTAAGCAAACTGTACAGTCTATGAGCTTAATTTAAACAGATTGCCAATTTCAAGGACTTTATAATCAGTTTCAATCCTTGTGTAAGAAATCTCTTCTGATATAAACCTATTTATAATACAAACTATTTCAGGAAAATACAATCCTGAACAAAACTAAAACATCTTGCTCTACTCTAAGATAATGGTTCTCAATGCATGAGAAATAACTGTGAGCTTGTTAAAATACAGATTCTTGGGCCCCACCCACAAAGAATCTGATCTTATGGGTCTGGGATGGAGCCCCAGGCATGAGATGTTGCTGATGGGCCTGACCCACTGTCCACACATTTACTAGCTCGGTTCTGAATGACACTCTGCCAGAATTCCCTAAGAATAATGGCAAGTTTACTTTTTTATTTCCCAGCTTTTCTGCCAAGCCCGGTTATTACTGAGGCAAGTAGTTTGCAACTATAAAATCAGAATCAAGTTTCTACCTAAATGCCTTTTATTTTATCCAACTTGTCTACATGATTTCAAATCATAGCACTAGTAATTTTTTTTCTAAATTACTCTTTAGCTAAAAAGAAAATAATAAGACCAATGCTCTGAATTCGTTTAGTGGGTTGAATGGGCACCTGTGTCCTGATTTGGTTATACATTATTTGTCTTTTTCTCTGATAGGCATGTGAGTCCTATCTTTTCTGTAGTCTTGATATTGTTAACTATACTGCTGTTGCTTGAGAAATACTCCTATATATATTAATAGTAGTACTACTACTAATAAATCACTATGCTGGTCTACTTCAAAAAGTTTAAAAGTTCCATTAGCAAGCTATGCGTACAATAGTTTTTAGTATGGGGGGGGCTACACTTATAAGCCATGAAGAATCAAAAGCTGTAAGATATTAAACAAACAAACAAACAAACAAATAAGAAAGAACTCATTGAGATCTACTGGGAGAATGGGAGCTGTAGAAAGATGAGAATTGTGGCTTGGCTTTCCAATAGAGAACTCAACTAGGGTTGAGTTTCCTTAGGTCACTGTCTCAATTCACTTGGAGATATATTTGTAAAGGTATTTTCCTAGCTTTCAAACAAAAGGTGCTTTAGGAGTGCTGAATCTGATAACAAATGTTCCCAGTCTTCAAGAAGCAAAATCTGAAACAAACAAAAAATGGAGTGACATTATTCAAGCTAACCAAAAACATTTTAAGCTTCAGCTTTGCATATTTTCTTATATTGTTTTTTCTCCTTCACTCCCACCAATGTGCCATTATGGTATTCTTTGAAGAATGTGCGCTTGTGTGTGCACACACATCTGTATGAAAGAAATGTACAGATGTTTTCTTTTATTGAACAATGTTACCTATCATTTAGGAGTAAACTCCACTTATCTTCCTTCAGAGTTGGTCTTGTGGCAAGCAACTGCAAAGACAAGAATTCATTTCTCCTGTCACATTGAAAAACTTGCCTAGGGGTCCCATCAGCAGTTTTGGGTGTGCTTTTTAGCATAACACACACACACACACACACACACACACACACACACACACCACACGCACACACCACATGCACACACACACACACACAACAAAAAAGGTTAACTTACCCCTGTGTGGTATCTCATTTGGCCTCTCAGTCAATACTGAGGTCTACATCAATATTTATAAAAGAATGTAAACACACAGTGTGAAAAGAACAGACATATACTCACACCCGATACCAATCAAAGTTTCTTTCACCCTCTCACAAAGTTCCTCTTGCATTTAACCACAATCATTTTTCAACCCGTATCCATTTTATTTGTAAGTCACAAATGCAATTCAATCCAAACTCAAAACTCACTGGCATTCAAGAAAACTGCAGGTTTTTTCTATGTATACATGAAAGTTATTTCTTCTTGAATAAGAGCCTTAATGCAGTGATGTTATATAAGATAGAGGACATTTTTCATCTTATAATAATAAATGACATGCTAAAGGAACATTCTGTAACATGAACACTTTATATAACTACCATTCTTGCCTGATGGTTAACATAAAACAAAATGAACAAAATTAACTATTAATCTAATTCAGGCTAATGTTAATTACAATACAGTGGGGCACATTTTAATGTTGTCTTTATAGTTTAACATCTTACCATGTTTCCCATCAGTTAAAATAATTAAAAACCCTCCAAATATTTAAAGCTTTATTTTTAAAAATAATTGTTCTAAATGAAATTAATGCACAAACTTTTCTAAGGATAATGGTTGATATTGTTTATCTTTAAGTATGATACATTCATAAATATAGCGATCCATACATTTACTTAGCATTATGATCAATTAAGAGAGATTGCTAGGAAACATTTAAGATTTAATGCCCTTTTTCATTCTAATTCTTGTAAAACAGAGAAAATTGGAATATAAATTGCCATTAATACATCTTTATAAATGCTCCTTATATAAACCTTTACCCGAAATGATTGATGATTGGAGCCATCAGATTTTTAAACTGCTGTACTTGCCAGATAGTTTCTATAATAGGGGAAATATAAAAATAAAAATGCCTTATAAGCATAGGTCTGTTTTCTAAAAGGGTATTATCAGTTAAAACATTTAACTCTCCTTTTATCTGGGTATAATTTGTCAGTTTAAAATATACATAAAACATAAATTGATGTTTGAGAATATAATTTAGTTGGCAATTTTTCCAGACATATTCAATATTGTTAGCTACAATTATAAAATGGAGGTATATTAATACAAAACAATGTCCTGGTGTCAAAAAATTTGGAACATTTTAAAAGCCCCAGTTCTATCGTTTTTAACAATTTATTCGGTTGAATATAAAAACCACAAGGAAAAATATAAAAGCATTGCAGTGGGTGCTTGAACATCTGTGGGCATCATTGAAAGCCACTTAATAATCCCAATGAAAGAAGTTTTACATTTTAAAATCTGAGACCTCCTTATGCAAATCATTTTGCCTTTAGCCATTTCAAAAAGAAATGAAGGACCTAGAGGATTTTACAGTTTTACATAACACTGGTGGAATGGTTGTCAACTTTGATCTTACATTAATTAGTTAAGATCTTGACTGATCACAGCAAAAGCAAACTCAAAAATTTGGTCCCCAGCTAAAATGAAATATAGCCACAATCTAAAATGATAAAGATTGTTGCTTTGTTTTATCTTATATGCCCTATGGTTAGTGTATTAGTAAATGGCATATAATATCAGAATTTGTCTATTAAAGTGATTCACAATGATGTAAGGGCATTCTTTAGCTTTCTTATGTAGACATCAAGTTCAATATTAGTTTGTTGTATTGTTAAGTCACTTGAGGGTATAAGCCAAACATTTTTTTTTCTGTCTAAAGACTAAACTTTAAGAAAAATACCTCTATGTACTTAATGTAATTATGAGAAATTAGGATGTGGGTGTACTTCTACAACATGTCAACTCTAAATGAAATGAAGCCTGTCACAGTTCGCTGTTTTGTTTTTCCCCAGCATGAAGTTTACTTTAAAGTAAAGCTTAAAGCTATACTTAACTTTTAGAAAATATGACCTTTCTATTATATACGAGGAACCGAAATTTAAAACTCACCAAAGAGCCAATCCCTGCAAAGAATTTCCTTTTCCCTACAGGTAGTATGAAATGGAGCCCCGATGACAGGACCCCATCTGAGCCTCCCCAGCTCCCCCAGTCTGCACAAACCCACTCTATCAATCATAGCAGGATAATGCATAGTGGCTGCACCCGTGACAGGGAATGATTGAGTGCTGAACACAGGGCCTGCTTTGCCTGCACATTGTGCATTTGTATTTCTCCAGGGCCGGTTTGAGAATTTTTCAGAACTTGGAGGCAGGGGAGGAGGGATTTCCATTGTATTTTGAAAAAGAAATACTAATGCATTTTGATTATCAAGACATAACACAAAAGGGAAATTAGGCAGCAAGATGCCCCAGTCCACTCGGGTGTGCAAGAGCACTGGTGAAGCAAGATGCAATGTTATGGAGCTGTAATTTAGTTTAGATAAGTAGAGGGTGCTGAGCGTGGCCATTCCTTTGGAGATGTCTCACTCACCCAGTTGCAGATCACATAAAAGAAAAAGAACAAAAGGTCGAGGCTCACTTATTGCCCCAAAAGACTGTATAATCTTAGTTTAGTGTAGCAGAGAAAAATATTTTTCTATTTTTTCTAAAGTTTTTTCCTGTTGTTTTTTGGAAACCTCTGATTTAATATCATAATCCAGTTATTTAAATGGTTTAACTTAGCTCCATAATCTGTTTTTAAGAAATTGCAACTATAATGTGCGTACTTTAAATAATTTCTCTGCTAATTCAGCCACTTATTGAAAATAGCTGTGGTGAAAATACAAAGTGCCTATTTTACTGTAGTCAATATTTTATTTGAGTTGATCCTTCTGTGTAGAACTGTGTCTTCTAGTATACAAGGGAAGAATAAAATATTGACAATGTGCTTGATCAATATATATCAATGTGTACGTTGTACTTTTTGTTAAAACAGTATTATTAATATCACCTACTAAAGAATGTTTGAGAGAAGAGATTTAAAAAAGTAAAACATCCATCACTCAATAATTGAAAACTTTCCCCACCAAGGGGGAGGGGAGCAGGCAGCAATAACAGAAACATCTCAATATGTAGAGTTCAGTGTCTTGGGTTAGAATTTGCATTTTTGTGTGAACCATCATTCGTTGTACTACGGGACAATTGCCCCTTGCTCAGACTTCTAAAAAAAAATGTTTGTGGAAGAGAATAGACTGCCGGGTGCCCTTTTATTTTTCCTAGGCAGGATTATTACCTTCCACCTTCCCTCAATGTAGGCAAATAAAATTACGGAGAAATCAAATGGTCGTGGTGTCTGAGGGCTAGCTTGTTGTAGGACAATCGGAGGATTTCACCGGGTAATGTCTACGCAAACATACACGTCCCATTTATGTCATTGTTTGCACTGCGGAGTATCTTCCTCGCCGCTCTCCACGCTTTTGTTGACCTATGGCCGGTAAAGTTGTGTGGTTCGGTACCGACCCGGCAGCTCATTAAGCAGGGAGGGGGACTGACTCTGGACGCTCGCGGATCCACCACCGCGTAAGGGATGGAGCTTCACGGGGTGGAATAAAGTACACTGCGGGGCAGTTTGGCTCTATGAAACACAATCCCTTCTCCCCAGCGCAGCTGTGGCCAGATGTGCGTGCGCGAGTCCACACCAAAGCATCAACCGCGGGAGATCCAGTGCACCGAGGACACCGGGTGGGAGGCCTGGCGGGTCCGAAATAGGGGAGAAACGCGGGCTGGGCACGGAGCCCAGCAGGATCCGGTCGGTCCCGGCCCGCCAGGCTGCAGGTCGCAGCTTCTCCCCCAACCCACCCTCCACTCCCTGTCCCGCAGGTTCCCCGGCCGGGGGCTGGTGCACGCCGGGCTGAGCCTGCGCGGGGCGCACGGGAAGCTCCCCCGCTACGGCAGCCACCGGCCCCCCGAATTGGGGGAGCCCTCGCTGCCGACTCACAGCAGGAGTTGGCGTGCAGGGCGAGGGAAGCCCGCTTCGTCGGCGGCCGGGGCCTGGAGGTGCGGGCGCCCCCGAGTGAGGGCTGGGGGTGTCGCCGGCCGCGGACCTGCGGCGCGCGCCCTCCTTCTTTGCAGGGGGTCCCCGTTCTCCGCAGCGCGGGGCGCGGGGCCCCGGGGGCGAGGGCGTCCTGGGACGGCGCCTTGCGGGTCCCGAGGATGCTCGCCGTCCCGCCGCACCCTCTCCCGCGCGGTACCTGCCTCCGCGCCCCCGCTCGGTGTTAACGGACCGGGAGACTGCCTTTAATTGCAGAGTTCCGCATAAATCACGGGCCTCCAAGAAACCTCGCCTTCCCCCCACGATCGGCGAGGAAGGGCGGCCGGCGAACAAAAGACGGGCAGGACGGCCGCGCTCCGCCTCGCCGGCGCGCACCTTGCAGGCGGGCGCGGGGCCGGGCAGGGGGCGCGGGAGCCGAGAGCGCACTCGGGGCTCGGGCCATATGCCGGCGCTTTGTCTCGTCCTTCAAAGTTCGGCTGCCCTTGACGCGCGGCGCGGGCGGCCCGCGGGGCCGGAGGATGCGGGCGGGGGGCGCGGAGCCGAGCCGAGCGCGGGGCGCGAAGGCGGGAAAGGCGGCGAGCCGCGGGGAGCGCGCACAGTGACCCCGCTCCCACCAGACGGGGGCCGGGGGCCCGAGCCGGGACGGGGAGGCGGGGGGCTCCCGGGGAATCGCGAGGCAGGACCCCTAGGGGGAGGAAGAGGAGGGAGAAAGAGCCCGGGAAGGGGAGAAGAGGGAGCTGACCCCGAGAATAAATCCAAGATAGCAGTAGAAGTGAATTAAGAAAAAGTGCATGTCTCCTATTTTAGGAAAGTTGTTCTGAGCGCCCCCCCCCCACTCCACCAACACCCTTTTTTCTTTCTCTTCTGCCCGCCAACCGCTGAACTGATTAGACTGTAATTAAGGCCATAAAGCCCTCAGATTATACACCTGTTTATTCACTAAAGTCGGGGTCTCATCAAGCAAATTAGCTGCTTGCAGGCTACACATTGGGCCTCAGGCTTGCCTGATTAATGAAGTTTATTGGGAGCTGTTAAAAGCATTAACTGGAGAAAATCTCAGCAATTCGTCATATTTAAGGGATGAAATTAAATCTTGCTATGCAAATGAGAAAAAATTTAAACCATCTTTGGGGTTACTATCTGCATATTATTTTTCTTTAAAATTATGTTCAGGAGATAGGCATTGCAAATGAAGCATTATTGGGACATAAAGTTATCAAAAAATGATCAATCCCAACTTATTTTGGCATTATGGTGGTGACTGAACAAGAAAACATAAGAAGGAATTTTTTGTACGTACTCTGATTCCCAAAGCAAAGAGATTTTTAAGACACCCAATCACAAAGCCAACTCTCAAAAGAAACCCAGTATTTTAAATTAATGTATTCAACTACAGGATGAGATTTGGGAGTAGTCCTTCAAGAGGTTTAGTGTTTGATGGGGGTGGGGAGGTGAAATTAACAGCTGAGAGAGAAGATAGGTAAGAGTCCTGTAAAAGGAGCAAGTGTGACAAGGACAGAAAAAGAACAGGCTGGCAAGAAGAAGAAAAAACCACCCAAAATAAATCAATATTCTTATCAACTGACCATAGAAAATGTTTCTGTACTCAGCGTTTGTAATTGTAAGCACTGTGGTTCTGTGGACAGGTGTAGGAAGGTGTGATTAAGAAAATAAACAAGGGAAGTGGAGGAAGTGTAACCAGATGGAAAGAGGAAACAGGGTGCAAATTGAGAACAGGATCAAGAATTTGTTAAGTACGTATTTACCTTGAGTACTGCTTGGTAATATCGCCGTCACACAAATGTTTATTAATGATTGCAATTATAGAAGTGAAGGGAGAGTGGTTTCAGTATACAGTTATTCCTGAAAAGGAGGAAGTCTTTTTTTTATAAGAGTAACAAAACTCCATGTATAGATGCCTTCAATATCAAGAAAATACTAAGAATAAACAATATAATAAATAAATTATTTTATTAAATGGGAAGTTTCTCATAATGCAAACCTTTCAAGATTTGTTTTTAAATCAATTCTATTATTTTTCTAAGGATATCTAACAATTAACATAGTTTGAAAGGTCTATCTGATAAATATATATTTGCTTAAGGAAAATGTATGTTTTATAGTTTCAGTAAAATGAAAGTATATGAAATCTAATTAGGATTCAAAAGGAACAGGCAGAGCAATAGAGAATTAACAATTTTTAAAGAAATTTTATCTCATACCATCACCTCTTATAGATTCAGTTTTAAAGTATTTGACAGGTTTTTATAGTTTATTCTCAGGAATATTGTCAATCAAACTTAAATTTCTAATATTCAAAATTTTTTTATTTTAAAAACTTAAACCACTCAGATTTACCAATTCACCTCACCTTAATGAAATTACAGTTAGCTAAAGAAAGTAACAACAATTACCTACACTAATATTTTTATTTTAAAGGTTTAAAATATTTCCTAACTTTTGCATTCCTTCCATTTGGTAGACATAAAACAGCTTTGTAAAACTAAAAAAATGTAAACTCACAGTCTAGATAATTCAATACCACCACTCACAAATATGGATCACCTTGAAAGTTACTCTTCATTTGTCTTAATCTTTAAAAATCTTTAAATTATTTGTTTACTGTCTCCTAAAACCTCCAGTATGTTTTAAATTTGAACCACAAGAAATCTCCTTTTGTTTCTATGATTATATATTACATTAACTTATAAAATAATTATTTTGTAATATGTAAACTATAAACAAGTTTTATATATTGTAAATAATCATTTTAGTAGTTCTGGTTAATGACTAACAATTCTCAATAAATGCATCTATTCCTCTCCTTAGGATTAGTTATAACACATTCTATATTAATATTCTAATTATTTAAGAGATCATTTAGTAAATATAGAACACATATAAATTTAATTCATTTTTGTTCAGGCAAACCTATTAAAAATTTTTCTCCCATAAGTTTGAAGTAACTTGAAGAAAAACAATTGTACTTTGCACTGAAAATTGGTCATTTATTATAACTTTGCTTTACCTTTAATATTTGACTTAAACATATAAGTAGGAGAAGAGAGACAAGTATATGAGGATATTTAAAAAAATACATTTTGCTGTGAACACATTTTAGAAAATATTTCATATCTCAATTTTAGGATCAAAACATTTAAAATAGTATTATGCTGACCTTAGAATACTTGTCATATGGTGCCATGTGTCTAACAGTTCATTTAAAATATGGATATTTTTGTACAAAGATAATTTGCCGTCAGAGTGTATAGTCCTACAGAGTGGGCTTTTGAGCTACTGACTAATGAGTATCAGTTATTGTCATCTATATTACTGATCTCTAGAGTGGTATGGATAAAGAAGGTCAAAATGGTCCCTGTTGAGCAGAAACTTTTAAAACCATTTGGAAAAGTTAATGAATTAGATTTCCCAGCACTTGAAGATATTAGGATTGGGAGATCAAGGCTCCCATCAGCCAAATCAAGTATATTCACAGTTGACAGGAAAACTCAAAGTTTCTTTTTCCCCCCGCTAGAGAAATGTCCTTCCATAGCTAAGAGCTAGTAAGTCAGAGGCATGATATATTAGCGTAATGAGTATATTTCACAAGCAAGGACCATTAAGAATGCTCACCTAATTTTTGTTGTATTTATTTCATGTAGCTCTTCGTAAGTGCTTAAAAATGCTTTTTGTAAAAATATCTCTTTTCCTTTACGAAGCATGTTTTCTGCTGTGGGTAAAATTACAATGCTCATAAACTATAATTATTGTTTTCAAATCTTTGCAACAGTCGTGAAATTTCAATGAAAAGCACATCACTAGATGCACGGCACTCCCCTTTCTTTTTAAATAGTCCTTAAATGATTTATGAAATAAAAAGGCTACTCCAGTTTGCCTTTTACAACCAGTACTTCACTAATTATTCTCTATCTTCTCAAATGTTCAAAATATTGAACAAAAAGGGAACTCTCCACATTTTCTTTAGGACTGGCTGCATTTATATCCAAGCCTCCAAAAATGGAAAGTATATGGTGCATTAGGAAATATGATGAATAGGGTTTAAAGATGCATATTTTCTGTTTATGAAGTAATTCTTTATACCATATGACATATACCTTTAAAGACATCCAGCATGTACATAATATGCAACAAATACACTTACCAGGCTATATTCCATATTTTGGGCTCTTAGAACTAATAGCTTCTCTATAGAAACTGCTTTAAATGTTAGAATTTATAGTTCAGAACTATTTTGGCCACTTTACTACTGTAAAATTATTCATGGAAAAATAGGTACAATGAAGATGAGAGAAATGATAATATTTTCATTCTTGACTATGCAAATATTGCTCAAAGTGAAATATGTTTCATTATCTTATATTTCCAGGGCAACTTTTTGAGTCTAGAAAGGTCAGTAGCTGGATTTTATTTTGATACATGATATGACCTAATTCTTTCATGTGTTGCAGAGATCCAAAGGGGGTAGAGGGTACCTCTTTCTTTTTTCTTTGATATAATTCTAAATTGCAGCAGCTGAAATGCCTTCCTATAACTGTAATGAGATCAGTGGGTTTTAAAGTATGGAATGAATCAATTATTGTAAGCAGAGCCACTGTGTAAATCAAGAAATGCCAAACCAACCTCAGGATTATAAAACGAATCTTTGACAAGTATTCAAGGTTTCAGCATAGTCTCAATAATGAGGATGAAGTACCTACTCTCAAGTGAAAGCAAAGTTTTATTCACTTACTAACGCATACGTGCATGTTCATTAAAAGAGGCCAGATTGAATGGAGCTTTAAAAAAAAAAACAGAAAGCTGTCATGCAGCAGTGAAGAGAAAAATCACTGACAAATATGTCCAGGGGTGCTAAAAAGAAAAAGATTCTAAAATCACTTTTAATTAATTGAGTGAGAAATAACTCGATTAACACTGAAGAACAACAAGGTAGTTCTCTATATTTTTATTTAATAAAACTCTTAAAATCAACAACAAAGGATTATCATAAAAGAAATCAAGACTATCCATTTCAGTTTTAGCAGTTTTAGGAAGTTGATATTTTTCATCTGAGAAGAAAAATAGAATGTTAAGTTTTAATAGGAGCGAAGACAGAGACCAATGCCAATTGTATTATTTTTTATACACTGCCAAGAGGCAGGCAGACTGTAAAAGGGTGGGGAGATTTGGTTTAAATAAGATAGTTCCTTCTACACACATTCCAGCAGTCTTGACCTGACCTTCCCCTTCCTTTCCCTTTCCCTCCCTTCCCTTGAAAACTGTCTCATGTTAATTCTCTGTAACTAGTTTAGAAACTTAACAATTTATTGTTATAAATGGCAAGTCAGAAATATAAACTATAGTAGCATGTTTACAAGTCCTTATCAATTTGCTAACATACTTTATTGTTTATGATAGGCTGTGTGTATATGTATGTGTGTATGTGTGTGTGTGTGTGTGTGTGTGTGTGTGTGTGTTTTAAAGCATTTTGAGTGATTTAAACAGAATATGCCTTTTGCTGGCTTATCCTGTTCCAGTTACATACTTCTTGAAATTATTTAGGTTCTGTATCATATAAAATCATATGAACTAAGCTAGTAAATATTAAACTCAAAATCTGAATACACATAAAGGTTGTAACAACAAAGGTCTTCAACTATTTTTACATATTGTTTCTTCTGCTATATTTTTATTAATGCATTCCAGGGGTTACACACAGAAATAGCATGATTCTTTGAAAATATGGAATAAGGTCATATTAAATGTATTCAATATTTACAACACCTTATATGTAACTCAGTGAGAGGATAAATCTATATTTTATTAGTATTTATGCATTTGCATCATAGCACATACAAAATAAAAAGAAAGTATGATACTTCGATGTTTAGTTTTTCCAGTTGAATTTATATGAAATTAAATATACTAAATCAAATTTTATTTTTCAAATGAAAAAAGTAAAATTTTTGGCATAAATGTTGTAGATAGTTGTGAGAAAATTACACCTATGTAACAGGTTTTATGTGAAAAAACAGTACTTAGTTATTTTCCTACATGCTTTTAATTTTGCTAGAAACAAAAAATAAATTGTATTTTGACATTCTTAAATTTAAATCATCCAGTTTTATACATCTTGTTTATAATTTAGTTAGATTTTTGGCATATATGTATATCATTTTTTATTTTAAAAGAAGATCTATTATTGATGTGGATATATAAATATAAAGAGACCCAAAATCTTAAACTCATATAAGAGTGTATGGGAAACCAGAATACTGTAAATAGATGCTGTAAATATACACCTGAAACAGCTAAAATCAATGCCTGAGAATTAATATTCAAAGACAAGTTTTTAAGTCATGTGTTGAACTTGAAAAAAATTATTTCAGAATAGTGACCATTTACAAATTAAAAACAAGGTGTCTACTTTTGGATGAAGGAATTTAAATTTGCAGTGAAAGTCTGACATCTGGTGGTCATAAGGAGGAGCGTCAGAAAAGAACGAGGCAGTTTAAAACACCATCTGGCCTTTATAAAATAAAAATCAAATTAGAAATCCTTTTTTTTTCTATCTTTTGGAAAGTTTACCCAACACATTCACTTTCTCTTAGTGATTTTATTATGAGTCCTCTTTTATATTTACATTTCCTGGATGTTTTGTGTCTTAAAGATCTATTTTCAAGAATATTAAAATATTTCTCAGCAAATATTTTCAAATAATAATGAATATGCATTTAGAAATTATTTAATATTAGTCAAATTGTTCTACACAATATTAGTTTTATAATATGTTCTTGGAATCAAAACTAACCTTTTCTAAATCTTCTCAGTAAACAAATTTAAAAACTAAACATCCAGAAAGAATTGTAAAGTTGTTTTTGACAAAAAGCAAGAATAATAACAAATGAATTTGAACCTTTAAATTGAAAGATAACCTTAGTTCCTGATAAATATTAAAAAGATAACTCATAGAACAAAACTACTGATAATTGCCCTCTTAACACATACTATTTTTTAGTTAAAATGATTCAAAAGAGTCACAAAGTTGATACAGCAAATTATGTTCTAAGAAAACAACCTAGTTCAGTGGTATCTGTTTATACTAGGTGAAATTAATCTTGCTTAAATTATGCAGTAAGTAAGTGACAATAACAATTTTTAAAAATTATTAATAATTATTTTATAATGAAGACTTTTCTTTTGATATTTCATCTTGTTTTAACATGCCCCTCAAATCTTAAAAATACCACTATATAAGAACAATAGAAAGCTTTTTGGTTTTTTGCTTTCAAATTTCAAAATACAAAACTAGAAATTAATGTAGAATTTGCTATCATCTTCTGCATATTCTAAGCAAAATGAAGTAGCCAGGGGAGAAAGTGTTTGCATAATTGATGTTCCCTAAAAGATTTGACCACACACTGTGAAAATTGTTCACAAGTTTTAAAGCATATCCTAGTCATTGCCTCAAATTCCCATTTTGCTTGGTGTGTGTAGACAGAGCCCGAGTGCTGAATTTGTTGTTTCTGTTTGTGGCTCTTTGATGTCTTCATCTAAGAGTCAATGTGACACTCAGGATAGAGAATGCTGCTGCTGGCATATGAAAAGGTTCCTGCCATTGTAGCCTTTCATAAATCCTGCAGTGGCAGACGTGTGGTAGTATCATAAGATCAACATCTGGTTGCTCCTCATTTCCCTACAGCTTTCAATTGAATTAGTGTACAGGGTGGATGGTCATACTGAATTGGTTATTGGCCTTCCTCATTTATGCCATTTGTATAGTGCAGAGACTGAATTCATAGTCCATTGTGAATTTGGTGAATGAACTTGCAGGAGGACATTTCAGATTGAGGGCGGGAGGGATTTCCCTCATTCCACTGTAATCAAAGACATGAAACTGTTTGCATTAATTTCCTCATGAAAAGCTGATATTCCCACAAATTGAAGAGAGACATCGCTCTGTTCTTACAGCTCAGGTTATTTCAGGCATGCTTATCAAATAATAAGAGCCATAGTTTTCCTTCTTTCGAGACATTTCTTTTTATTCTTATATTAAATAATTTTTGATGTGATTACTTTATGTTTCAAAACTCCCCCTAAGTGCTTTGAAGATGGGAATTCTTCCTCGGCAGAGACTTGTAAGTCATGCAAAGTAACTTCAAAGCATTTTAGAATAAAAACAACACTACATGTCCATTAAGAAATGTTGGTATTCATTTACCTCATAAAAATAGCCCAATTTTCTTTCTCATAAAATTGAATGTACTGTTTGAGGACTCTTTAGATGGGCAGCCTGTGTTTTTCCCTCCTCATGCCCTGGCCAGTCCTGATCTGAGGTCTTTGCTATTTCCACAGGTCTGAGGAATAAAGGCAGAACCACGGTTTGTTCTCCTTTCATTTCTCGGTGCCCGGCACATACTAGCATATCAATAATTATTTTTTAATAAATACATAATTAGTGAGTGCAAACCTGCTTTTCTTTTTTCCTTCCTCTATCAGTAACTTTTTTCCCAAAAGAGAGCATGAAATTGCAATGTACCTTTATCCATGTTCGAGAGAAAATAGTAAGATAAATTATTGCAACATGCGCACAGACACATTATGTGTGACTGCTTTGAAGGTTCTTTTCTTTGGGAAAAAAAAACCCAGAGAAATGAGAATCATATATCAAAAACCTTCATAATTAAGCAATCCTTGGGGTTTATGTTACAGAAGTAGGTACATGAAATAGGTAACGTTTTAGCTGTTAATATCTGCATTGATAATGTTTATACAGCGAGATGCCATCTGCTGCATGAACATTTGCACATATTAATGGGCCCTGAGCTTGCAATGATATATTTTACATGCAGAGGCATGTCAGAAATTTGTAACAGATCAAATATCTGGGCCCATAACAGGCATTCCATTATCATGTTAACCATAATCTGAACATTTGGTTTTCTGATGCTTTCACTGTAAAATTATATATATTTTTAGAGCCCTCTTAATTTCCAAATCTTCCCTGATCAGTCCTAACCACATTTTTTTTTCCCTTTCATTACATCCTACAAAATTTACTCTCTAGCCTCTCACTTGCTATCAACAACTCTGTTTTACTATGTAACTGTTTACTAAGGACATCATTTATATTATGTCCTTGGAACCAGCACGAACCTTTCCTAAATCTTCTCAGTAAACAAAATTAAAAAAAAAAACCTAAAATTCCACAAAGAAATATAAAGCCGTTTTTGGCAAAAAGCAAGAACAACGAAAGAGTCTGAACCTTTGAATTGAAAGATGCTCTTGGTCCCTGATAAAAATTAAAAAGATCCCCAAATGGTTGTAACTTCTCCAGATCGGTGAGTATGTCTTCCTCATTGGTATCCACACAATACACAGAACCAGGGTTTTCAAAGAGAACGTTAACTTTTAAAGTGCCAGTACTAAATATTCCCTGGATATTCATTTTCTGTAGAAATGCCACTAAAATATGAAATGTTTTCTTAATTGCCAGTTCATCTAATGCCCT
This sequence comes from Glis glis, assembly GCA_004027185.1. Taxonomy (NCBI): domain Eukaryota; kingdom Metazoa; phylum Chordata; class Mammalia; order Rodentia; family Gliridae; genus Glis; species Glis glis. The sequence continues at coordinate 7,645 of PVJS01018579.1, read as the reverse complement.
CTGGTCTCAACATCAGTCACTCTCTATACATTAATCTATTTTTATATTGCAAATTGCTATCTAAAATTGCTATGTATATTTTTTCTCTTTTTTACCTGCTTATCACCTATTTCCCTTACTCAAATCTAGGCTCCACGAAGAGAGAGACTTTTATTACCTTGTGCATGGTGGTATCCCCAACGGCAGCAAATCTGTCCATCTATAGGCAAGTGTTCTACCACTGAGCTACACCCCCAGCTCAATGTCTGCCTATTGAAGGAGCTTAATAATTGCTAATTTCCCTTATCCACTGTGCTTAGACTTCATACCTTATTAGGACTAAGTTAACGGTGTTAGGAGGAAGTTTATTTAATCTCTGTCCCCCCAGAAAAAGGATTTTTCATATAGTATTCCCAAGAGACTCCTGTGGCTTCTGCTCTTCTTCTTGTGACAGAAGGTTCCTGGCATGGAGCTACTGTTGGAAACCGCTGTTATTAGAGGTCTTCCCTGTGATGACTGGAAACTGGTCTTGCTGATGCACTCAGCACAATTCTTGCTTTGCTCTGTAGAACTACACAACCAAGTCGATTTCTACATAATCACTCTCCCAATACGTTCACACGCGCACCACATGCTCACACACATACACGCAGGATTATTTTCCTCTTTGAATAAAGCCTTGTTGACATTGCTCATTTACTCTGCTAGGTGTGCCAGACAGGAACAACCCCTGCTTTCACGTCCGTATACTCAGATGGGAGAGACAGATAATTAAACACATTATGGTCATAACACATGTTGAGAACTATGCTTGAATAAGATGTACAAGATCTAAAAGAACCAAAGTTAAATCTGATCCAGAAGAGAGGCCGATCCAAGTTGTGCTGACTCTAAAATGAATTTAGGAAATCACACTTCTGCATCCTGACCCCCTCTCCTCTGCCCCAAGAAACACTTTGGTAATTGTTTTTTTTTTTTCTAGATATGATAACATAGTAAGGCTGGCTTCAACAGAGTCAGATGGCAATAGAAGGGTCTACCAAGAGGAGCACTATACATTTTGTTTACTTATACATTAAATTGAATGTTACCATCAGCTGCTAGAATTTCATTTTGTTCTAATTTTTTGTGATCTCTTGAAAGATTGGATTGGCTTTCTAAATCTGGCTTTGTACTTTTCCTTATAAAATAATGTATGATTCTTATAAAGAAACCTTGTGTGTTTCTAGAACTTGCTTATTTCTAATATGGATATTTGATTTCATAATGCAAAGGTTAACAGACACATTTAGATCATTAATCAAATGAGGAGCTTCTTTCACTAAATTATGCAGGTCCTCAGCCATATCACAGTCCTTGATCATAAAATTTTGAATGGAGACACTTATATGTTTTGATATATACTTATAGCTAGATGTAGTTTGCAGGGCAAAAACTAACTGCACTTATAGATATTTGATTATCAAATGTCCTCCCAAGTTTATTACTTATCTTCAGTCTTATTTTTTTCAAGCATGTCTGCTATTTTTTGTCACTCATACGGAAACACTTCATTATCTCCACAGTCTCTCAACACAAACTCATGCTCCTGTATACCATTATTCTTTTTATTTCTCCCACTTTCTAAATTAAATTTGTTATGAAGTCCTAGTGATCCTGGAATTGCATGTGAAGAAAGAATGACCTTTTTACCTCTGAATAGCATATAGCTTTGGTTATTCCACAGAATTTAAACACAGTCAGAAAACAACCAAATTAACATAAAAGAAAGAAACTTGGAACCAAGAAAAACAAGCCAAACATGGAGGTCTTTGATAATTGCAACAGATTTGTATTTTCTAAAGATGGCCACTGCAATATCACTTGCCACCTGTGTTCTTCCATGAACTTTCCCTTCATCTAGAGGTAGTGGATAGTCCCCTCTCCCTTGATTTCTGACAAGACTTGCAGCAAACTTGCAGCCAATAAAATGAGGCCGTTGTGATGCTGTGTGACATCTGGGTTAGGTCTTTTATGGCAAAGTAGGTTCTATCTGGCTTATTTCTGTCTAGAAGCCTTCTTCTGCCCTGTAAGCTGCCTGACTGCCCTATGCCCACCACTTTGTGAGGAAGTCCAAACCAGTCCATGAGCAGAGATCACATGGGAAGTCCTGACACCACAGCATGGGAGTGAGAAGCCCCACCAGCCTCCAGTCCCTGTCCTGCCACTGTGAGCTCCCGCCACCACCTGACTGCCATCACAGAATCACATGGCCAGAAACAGCCAGCTGAGCCCTTCCCACATCCCCGACCCACAGACACCATAAGGAACAATAAGATGAACGTTATTTTAATTTTAAGCCACTAAATTTGGGGATCATTTGTTATACATGATACAGAATTAGAACAATGACTTTTAGAAACAGCACTGATACAAAGGTAATGTTCTATACACAGCTCGAAAAGCAATTTAGGCTGAGACCTGGAATTGTCTAGTCCTGTAGAAAGGGCTACTAGATGTTATTTGTACCATGGCAGTATCTATACAGCAGTCCTTCTGTGTCCTTTGGGGATGGGTACCAGGACCTCCTACAGATACCAAAATCTGTGCATGCTCTCAAGTCCTTTATATATTAAATAGTATAGTATTTGCAAATAAACTATGCAAAATCTCCTGCATAATTTAAATCATCTCTAGGTTACTATGTAAATGCCATATAAATAGTTGTCATACTATATTTTTAGCAACTAATGACAAGAAAAAAAGTCTGTCTATATCCAGGCCAGGCAAAATTTTTTGAAAATTATTTTCATTCCAAAGTTGCTTGAATCCACAGAGGCAAGACTCACAGACATGGTGAGTTAGCAGCATGTACATTTACCATGTTTTGTTTAATATAAGATTTTATAAAATGTGTATCTCATTCACATAATCTCTTAGAAATCAGCATCCATCTTTCCATTAAATATAGCAAGGGATTTTATTAATTATAGGGGTAAAATGGAGGCTTTTAAAATATTTTTAATAGATTGCTCAGAAATGTGGAAACTCCTGATATAAAACAGCATGAGTCAATTAAGTTATTTCAGCAGCAAGTGGTAGAAACCCCTAAATCAAATTGGCTTAAACAAGGAAGTGTTATATCAGGAAATCCAGAAGTCCAAGATCTGAAAGGATGGGCTAGGCTCTGCTTCTTCGAGTTTCTTGGTTCTGCCTCATTGTTGATCACATCCAAACATGACATGCCCAGAAAGAACTATCTTCTATAGTGAATTCTTACTTTGAATGAAATACTCTTTAGCATTTAATATTAACTCACTTAATACTTATTTGTTCAGCACCTAAATGCCAGGCAATATTTCTATGTGCTTAAAATGCAGCTCTGAGCAAAACAAGAGACCTGTTCTTATATCTCACTGGATATAAATGGGTCACATGATGCTACATAGTCAATCAGTAGAAAGAATAGGATACTCTGATTAACTGAGACCCAATTCAAAATTGCTAAGGAAAAAGGTTATCCTCTTCTAAGTCATGTAGGAGAAGGATAGTCCCTTGAACCAACTGGGGCTTTCTAGTGAGGATTCAATGAGGAAAGGATAGTCAGTAGATAATCAACAGTGTGTGTAAACAGAACTTATAAGAATATATTGGGTGGCACACACTTGTAATCCCTGTACTTGGAAGGTTGAGACAGGAGGATCACAGGTTTAAGGCCAGCCTAAACAACCTAGTGAGACTTTGTTTCAAAATAAAAAATAAAAAGGGCTGGGGGTGTAGCTCAGAAAGCGAATGGGGGACCTGGAGTTCAACACCCAGTACCAAAAAAAGAAAAAATAAAAGAATATTTTGGTACTCAATTTGTGAAAACTGTGTAATAATTTGGAAGTGTCCTGTACACATGCTAGTTTAAATAATCAGAATTTTAAAATAACTTCATAAAATGATCAGAATTATATTTTTAAAATTCTTTGCATATTCAAAAAGACCATATAGAAATATCCAAAATGCCCTAATATAGTGCCTATAATTTGGATAATAGAACTTGTTGTGCATTTGTGTGTTCTGTTTATTTTCCCTCTTTTCTCCTAAATTTTCTTTAAAGAGCTTATTCTGCCATACATAGTTTTTTAAATAAAAATAAGTCCTTGTCAGCTGTATTCAGATACACTATTTTCTGCTTATCCAAATCAAATCAAATAAATTTATGAAGCCTGAAGTTCCCCAGTCTCAGATCAAAGCAATGACATCTTTATTTTTTTATTTAGTAGTTTGAGCTCCACGAAGAAATAAGAAATCTTAAATAAAGAACCCCCTTGCCAAAAAATCTTTAGTTCCATGACCAGGAATATATGATATGTTAGAGTTCAAATATTTATAAAATATTAAGATAATTATATATTCACTAAATTTATATTCTCTTTTAGGGGAATATAAGTGATTTATTTAGGGAAGTGGGGGTATAGCTTAAGAGAAGGTCATGATAAAGGGGTACATTCAAGAGAAAGGGTCTGGAATGGTCCACTTCCAAAAGTGGAAAATGGCCTAAATTTATATTCTCACAACTGTATTTGGGTTTGGTTAATGTTAACAGATTCTTGAATTAAGTCTGATTTGCCAGCAAACCCATCTTATACAGAGAATATTCTAAGCATCAATATTTTTATATGCTTGGAGCCCAATAAAGTCAGGCCAAATAATAGTGGTATATAGTCTGTCTGTCTTTGTCATTGGTCTTTGGTTTCAATTTTCATAAGGACTCATGCTTGAGGGGCTAAATATGACCATGCAGGCTGCTGGCAAATACACATTCTTTTGGGAAGAAAAACTATGAAGCCAAAAGGCAATAAGGCTGCTCCCTACCACTGTGATCATAAGAGTCCACAAAATATTCTCAGGGTGAAATGTAAAAAAAATATAAAGACAAACTACATGGCATGCTTTTCCCGTTGCATTTCCCATTGACTGACCAGAGTCTAGCTAGCATCATTTTACTATTAAAATGCCATCCCAACTTTCATCTACAGGGCTCAATTTAAGACTTTGAAAAGTAGTTATGGAAGACGAAACATTCAATGATTCACTAACTAAAGGCGGCCAACCTAGGAAGCAGTGGCGTGCAAAATCTCATGAGGAATGTAGCTGGTAATCACTTGCATGCCTCTGAAGGACGGAAGCCAGGCCTGGCGGTGGAGATGTGTTCGCTGGTGGCCTCTCAAACTGTTTGCAGGAAAACTGTGAGCACTGCTTTCTCCTATCAGCTTGACACCTAAACAGCTCAGAGCTGATAGGATTCTTCATCAATCACCTTGATCACAATGGCTGTATGGACAGGGGATTTAAGAGAGCTGATCTGCTCTGTCACTTTGGGCTATGTGAAGAACATTGTTCTTTTTTCCTGTCTTCCTTTTCTTTAGGCCATCTCATCTATCAACCCAACTACACAACAATTGAGACCTAAAACTAAAAAAAAAACACATATAATGACACTTGGCTAAATGATTGGGCACTGCCAAACACACAAGGAATCAAGCTAACCATTCAATTTGATTTAAAGAACCAGTCCAGCAGCTGTTAGACACTCATGTAAACGAATGGGTATGTGGTATTATGCATCAATGTAGCTATGGTTTCGTTTGGTATGACTTTAAATATCTGATGTGGCAGGACACATTTTATTATTTATATACTTTTATTGGTGCTTTGTAATCTCACATCATAATGAAGTTCAGAGTGATAGAGACATACATGCACACAGTACTTGGTGAGCTCCCCGCCACACACACATACCTGATCCCGCCCCACTCCCTCCCCTTCCCGGTACGTGATGTTGAGATTGGCATTAATAATTTCATATATGTACAAAGAGTCATTTGAAGCTGTTTCCTTCACCACATCTCCCTCCACATGCTACATTTTAAAAATCAAACCCAAGACTTTCAAAGCTTTGGATAAACACCGTTATGAACAAATAAAAAAATTATATTCTTAGAAAAGAAGTGAATGTAGAATATAAATATTCTGGTAAATTTTAAAATGTCGCCCAGATGCAGTAGTTTGTAGCCTATAGGTTGGGAATCAAGTGTAAGCAGGGGATTGGTGTGTCAGCCTGACACATGGGGGTGCAACATGAGAAACGAGAGTGCTGTAGCTCCAGCAGTCCCCAGGGAAAGCGGGAATCTCTGAAGACTCACACCTTGGAGGTCACATCTCCCTCTGAATTTAAAAGTGCTTTATTTTGTCTTTTACATCAGTGAATATGATTAAACTCCTGCTGTTGTGCTAAATTTCCAAGATTGTAAAAAGTCAGGGGAATTAAAAAGGTCACTGCAGTATTTCATCTCACTAGCATATCTGTGGAATAATGTTAGGAGATAGAAAATTACTTGAAAAGAGATCCTGTACCCCAAATCTGGAAAATCTGACTGTGGAAACAGAGGTGGGAGAGAGGCAACCCTTTAAGTGGGTAGGTACAAGATAGGACTCCTTACCATTAGACATCCTACAGTCAAGAAAATTAGGATGCAATTTCAATAGCGAAAAGAGACCAGACGCTGATCACTAAATGTGAAGATTTGCCAGGATCCAGTCGTCATCTCCATCTTCCTGTGGTCATCTAAAAACTGTTAATAAGTTAGAAATGTGGATTCCACATACTATCATACAGTAACTGAATAATATAAATCGTCCTATTTCAGTATAATACCACTGGTTTACACAGCTAAGTAAAACATTAGACTTAAATGGAAAATTAAGAAGTAGAGCACTCAACAAACAGAACATACACATGACTGACTGAGTCTGCTCCATTCAGGATGAAATGCACAACACTGTGTATGAGTTTGTAAGATGAAAAAATATACATGTATGTAGGCCTGTAATAAAAATAGGAATGCATCCTTTTTTTATTAGTGCATCATAATTATACATCATAGTGAGATTCAAAGTGATACAAACGTACATGCATATATCACTTGGTGAATTTCCTTCCCCATTCCACTCTGCTCTCCCCCCCCACTCCCTCTACATGTTAGTGAGATTGATAGCGATACCTTCATATATTGCCTTCGTGTTACTTGAACTGTTCTCTTCATCCCCTCTTCACCTCCCTCCCCCATCCCCTTCTACTATTCTACTGGTCCCTCTTCGAATTTATCTGAAGTCCCTGATGTTTATTATTTTCTCTCTAGCTTCCACATATGAGAGAAAACACAGGACTCCTGGCTTTCTGAGACTTGCTGATCTCAAAGCATACTGTGTGTCAGGATTCCAGTTAGCAATCTAATGCTTTGTGATATTTTGAAATTCAAGTTGTTTCAAGGACAGATCTTAAGCAGTTGGGCCCAAAGGATTACCTCAAGTTCACACTAATTTAGTGTCTACATAACATGAAATATCAATATAGAGTACTTCGCAATAAGTTAATATTCATGATGTTTCATTATATAGAATATCCTCTAGTTATTAAATATTTAAATTTTGGATAGATTTTTTTTTTTTTGCGGTACCAGGGATTGAACGCAGGGGCGTTCTACCTCCGCGCTATACCCCCCGCCCTATTTTTTATACTTTATTTTGAAACCGGGTCTCATGAAGTTGCGGAGGGCCTCACTAAGTAGAGAAAGAGAGAGAGAGAGAGAGAGAGAGAGAGAGAGAGAGAAACAGGGAGAGAGAGAGAGCTGAGGCT
>PVJS01018578.1:12883-34820 GCA_004027185.1 Glis glis | reverse complement strand
AGGGGAGGAGAGAAAAGGGCTGGGGGCATAGTTCAGTGATAGAATGTCCCTGGGTTCAATCCCTAGTACCACCAAAAACAAAAACAAACAAAACTCCAAAACTAATTGTACCAACTGATCCAACTGGAATAAAAGGAAATTTGCATTTTTCTTTTTTGGGGGGGTTGGAGAGCAGAAGGGGCATTATGGATGACAGGATCAACTCAGTTATAGGAAAATTGTCTCACTCTAACGGGGCATCCAATCTTGCAGCTGACTAAGACTCAAGAGTGGACTGGTGGTGAGAAGGAGAAAGTGTGGGCTTGTACTGCTTACTCAGGTCTCAGACACAGAGCTCAGACATAGATTCACTACACCATAAATCTTCCGTTCCTATTGTGCAAAAGGCTAGGAGGCCCTTTTGGTTCAAATTATTACGTAAACTTTCCACTTATGAAGGATGTTTCAGTCTTCACACTGTCAACCAACACACTTATATCCTGTTAAGTTGAACATTAAGAAAAGTTGTAAATTTTCACATTTATTGTAATGGAATGTTCTTCGCATAGCTTTAGCTATGGCCACTTAAATGTCAACATTGTTAACAATGCTGTCTCTAAATTAGATACCCACAGGAAAGCTCTTAGTTGGAAGACCTTGCATGTTACAATGCATCTTATATTTGAATGTATTATTAATAAGAAGTCACTTCCAAAGTATATTGCTTCTAGCCTTCCAAAGGCAATTCTGCTCTTCTAATCAGTAGTTTCAGTTCAATTCAGTTTTTAAAACTTTATGATTAGTTAAGAAAATCATCCCAAAACGAGCACATCAAAAGTCATTGTAGAGCCCAGTATAGTGGCACACACCTGTAATCCCAGTACTTGAGAGGCTTGAGACAGGAGGATCACAGGTTTGAAACCAGCCTCAGCAACTTAGCAAGGCCCTCAGCAACTTAGTGAGGCCCTCAGCAACTTATCAAGACCCTGTTTCAAAAATAATAAACACAGTAGGACTGAGGGTGTAGTTCAGAGGTAGAATGCCCCTGAGTTCAATCCCCAGTACAATAAATAGATAAATAAATAAATAAATAAATAAATAAATAAATGGTATAATCTTAGGTATTTTAAGTATTTTTCACCAATTGTAGAACTGATTTTAGTAAAAACACAACTAGAGGAAATTATCCATTTAACATTCAGCTCTTTCAAGTCACTTTGTTGGTTTAGTAAGGAATTAGGATTTTTCCTTATTCTCCCAAAATGGGGCTCTGGGTTTGTGTTCCCTCTCCCCCATGACTTTATTGTGTCTCTCACTGTGTCTAGAAAGTCACATATGAAGGTCCTGGGGCTGCATGTTTGTGTAATGGAAGATAACGGTGAGCATGGGCTCCCTCTCCTTTCTGCTCTACACAAGCCACTCACAGGTCCAGCTTCCGTGGCTGTCTCTGTTAGGGCTCCTCATTTACTCTTCATGCCTCCTCTAGTGCAGACTCTCAGGACTGAGAAAGATATCTCAGAGCTGGGGATGTAGCTTAGTGATAGAGCACTTTCCTAGCATGCATGCTAGGCCCTGTGTTCAATCCCCAGCACTGCAAAAAAAAAAAAAAAAAGCATATCATCAGTCATCAGTTGAAGTGTTCCTCTTTCAGATGTCCATAATGTAACATGTTAATTCTTCTGAGTATTACTATAAAATTTCTTTATTTTATTATTAAAAACCTGTACCCTTTTTTGTCACTCAACTAGGAGAAAGGTCCAAGGGGAATTTATTTGTGCTCTCTCAAAGTCACATGATTCTCTACAATTATGAACTTTTCAAGTTACAAGCCTCCTTCAATAGCAGAAAGTTCACACTTACAGTTACTAGTATTATCCTAATACTGGTATTATAATAAACATTTGCATATCTAAAACCTAATATGGTGCATATTTCAGTGGTTCGGGCATTAGTTAGGATAGGATTTCTCACCAGAACTCACACAAACATGCATACCAAGTAGCAACTAATCCAAGTTTTAGGAGCTCAGTAGGAATTTATTCCCTAAATAAAAATAATAACTGGTTGCTGATTTTCTCATACGCACTGACTTTTTTCTTTTAAAAAATACTTTAAAAACATAATTGAAATAGAATTTATAGTTCTTTAAAGTTTACATATAATAAAAATATAAGCTATAATTACAATAAGCTAAGATACAAAACCACTTGTTATTAGATATACATTATAAGTATGTACATAAGAGATATATGTAGAGATAAGTAGATGTAGATTATCTATGCATGTGTATATATCTATAATTATCTATGTATCTATGTATATATCTAATATCCACATATATTTTTCTATGTATTTCTATATACATTGACATCGATATAACTATATCCAAAAGTATATGTTTGTATACACATATTTAATTTATCAGTACTGAATTTATTTCTTCCAGTCTTCCCAATGTTCAGTCAGCAACACATTTTAAAGCTTCATTAATTATGGTTTTCTTAATATGAACACTGAAAATTCACCTGAAGTTTAAAATTGATTAGTCTTTATGGATGCCTCTTTTAAAATTATGGCAAAATGTAAGTTGGAAAATAACGCCTGCATATTCCGTTCTGTTGTGGTTTGCGTTGCCTTGAGAGATGTGTGTTGTGGGTTGGTATGAGAAGGCTGTTAGATCAGTGCCATGGATTAGCCCATAGCTTGTCCACTTGCTAGTGTAAAGCACCTGTTCACTTGTAAACAGCCTGTAAAGCTGGTCACTCTAAAGCAGCCAGTCCACTTGCTAGTGCAAAGCACCTGTTCAGTCGCAGACCTTCCTGAAGGAAGCCTGACAAGGTGAAATTCCAGCAGCTGTCCTGGTAGACAGAGCATCACTCTTTCTTCCTTTGCACGTACTTTGAGACTCATCTGAAAATGAGCATGATTGCACAATATTGACATAAAACTTGCTTTGAACAATAATATTTGCTAGGTGTTTTCAATCTAAAAACAACTTATAAAGTGTCTCTCTGCATTTCATGTTCTGATGATGTGTTCTCACTCCCTGTTTGCTTTGGCTCACTATTCATTAGCAAGGCTTCCACAACAAAGAAACAAGAATTGATCAGTGTATCACTTCACAGTGGGGTGGCCAGCCACCCCAAAAGCAGTTGCTCAACTCAGTCTCCAACTAAATCCATAAGAGGCTTTTCCTAAAGTACATTGCTTTATTGCTTGAGATTTCACCTGTGTGAGACTACTCTAATGATGTAAGTCTTCTACTTTCAGTTTGACTTGAAAACCTTCGCAGGCATCTTTGCCAACACCATGAAGTTTGCGACTTTCCAGCGCAGTTCTTCAGAATGTCTCCCCCAGAATGTCTAATAATTTCTGTTATTTCAAGTCATTGTGAATTCAGCACAGTATCATTCATTCAGGAAAGCTTTGCTGGCTGCTATTCCTGTAACCACATTGTTCTCTTTGGCAGGTAAGACTAATCTTATAGTTTTTTAACTTGAAACTTAAAAGTCAAAAGCAGCCCAGCCCAGACATAGATGAATATAGTTTGTGTCCCTGAAGGGCCACGTTGCCTGCATTCTGCTGCAGTCACGGGTGCTCTGCCTCCTGTGCGGTGCTTCTCTTTTATTTAAGAGCAACTTCTGCTTTCACACGCCAAGATCCAGCCGGTGACTTCCCCCTCTGTCAGAACTGTGGGCAAAGTTGTAATTACTGCTTAGTTAGGTGCCTGCTCCATTAGGCGCACACAAGTCACTTTCATTCTTTTCTTTTTTTGTCACAAGGCTCCTATCCCTTTAGATTCCTTTTTTCCCCCTTGTAAATGGGGAAGTCTCTCTAGACTATTCCCACAGTGTCCTTAGTCCAATAGGTTACAAAGGTACCAACACACTAAATAGAAGTGGTAACCTTGGGAAAATCCATTTCTTCTGAGGTTGTCCCTATTCCTGTGAATGAAGACGTCTTTGAGGTTACAAATATGTTTAGCAACATGTCGGTACAAATGATTCCAGGTTGCTTCATTCAGACTCCAAGGAGAAAGCCCTCCAGTCCTGGACAGGCACGAGGTGATGAATACACTCTTGGAACAAGGAGGCTTTATGTGAAGGGCGCTTTGTATTCTTAGTACCCTAATGAGCTATCCAGGATGGTACATCAACGTGGGAGCAATCGGAGAAGTTCCGCACCCTCTTTTCATTGGTCCTGCCTTCCTTTGTAGCTGTGTCTGTTGACTCACAGTGCTCATCGTTCCCCCTCTGAATAGAAGAAAAAGCATGACTTTCATTTTATGGCCCAAGTTGCCCAAACCATGAGCTTTTACATGTGGTGAACACCCTCATAGGAACCTGGTCTCTTGCTTCTATGCCTATGAGAAGAAGAGATTTTGCTATTTCACAGATGGATCACAAAATTACCAATCTGAAAGCTTTAGGGATATGCTTGTTAAGTTTGCCAGGTTTAACAATCCTCAACTCACTGATGACTCAGTTTGGATATGGTGATTCAGGTTGGGAGTCTAGAAATAAAGTGAATAATTAAGACCCTTCTCTAGATATCTTGGGCCCCAATGCACATCCTATGAGTAACTGGCACTTTCTTTACTTAGAGAATGCCTCAATTCTTTGTTTCATGTAATATATGTAGATTCAACCTTACTGGTAATGTTTTCTTATTCTAATATTCAGGGACTTAAATTCATGCTACAGTTCACTTATCTGAGACGTAATTTATAATTACACATCCACAATTTCATAATATTTAGTAATATAGAGCCTGTGGAAAAAGTTCAGAATTAAGTTAGTTTCTAGATAAAGGTGAAATAAATTTCTTGAGAAAAATATGAAGATATTAGCTGGGCGTGATGGCACACACCTATAATCCCAGTACTTGGGAGGCTGAGACAGGAGGATTGCAGGGTTGAGGACAGCCTCAGTAAGTAGTGAGACTCTCATCAACCTAGTGAGAACCTGTTTCAAAACAAAAATAAAATAGGACTGGGGGTGTATCTTGGAGGTAGAATGCCCCTGGGTTCAATCCCCAGTACCACCACACACACACACACACACACACACACACACACACACACAGATATTAGTCGGGCATGTTGGTACATACCTATAATCCCAGTACTTGAGAGGCTGAGCAAGAGGATCACAGGTTAGAGGCCAGCCTCAGCAACTTAGGCCCTTATCAACTTAGCAAGACCCTGTTTCCAAATAAAAAATGAAATAGCGCTGGTGGTGTATCTCTGAGGTAGAATGCCCCTGGGTTCAATCTCCAGCACCCCCCACACACACACAAATGCAGATAGTTAAGGCCAGATATAAGATTTTTCCCCACATGATTTATGTTGATCATTGCCTTAGATCTTCATTTCCTCTTGTGTGTCTAATAATAGCATACTTCAAAACAGTGCTACATATGCAAAAATATATTTCTTGGACCACATGAGTGCAGATAATATTTTTGTAAAGTATCGTTTATATCAAAATATCATGAAATACCTCATGGTTGATTTGATTACAAGAAAAAGAAGCAAGCATGTCACACTCTCACTCAGCTGGTAACCTCAGACAGACGCAGGCAGTTCAAGGCAGAGCGCATCCTCAGCTCTTGAGCGTAATTTTACTGATGGACCTGAGAAGCTCAGTCGCTTCGTCTGGCACTTAACCATCCCTTCATATTTTGTGGGCCCTTTCTAGGTAATGCTTTCTGCTTTAAATAACAAGCTGAAAACTTTTGGCAGAAGGTAAAAATGAATTAGGAAAGTTGTGCATAAGTAACTTGAAAATTCAAAACACATCATTCTCATAGTTCTTGAAAAGGAAAACTACAATTTTTACCTCAAAATTAGTCAATCAGTGTAAATTGTGGGGGAAGAGTTACATCATATATCTAAAGTCTGTATCATTTGAGGCAAAAAAACCCCCAAAATTCTTGTTTCTGAGCTTTGCCTCTAGCTCATTTGCAGCCCCTCGGCATCCTGGCACTCCATTCTATTTATGCTTAATTGAAACCTCAGTTATAATTAAACTGTCTTGGGTGAGAGTAGAATGCCACTACCTTAACTCAGATCAATTTGACCCAAGTGCACGGGCACCAGTGTGGTATGGTAGATCAAATATCACGTGCAGCTGGCCCATTCTGTACAGGTCCTGAATGTCCGTTGCATATCTGTGTGCCCACTGTGTAAAATTTGAGTGAGTGATCTAAACCTCGACACTGAAGACAGTTCCCAAAGCAATTGAAAATGGTGCTTGAGGGTGAAGTGAAAGAAATGATCCCAAAATAGGCAGGAAAAGTAAACTCCCCAGGTGTAGTCCCAGGTTTGTGCCCAAGGTGCTAATTACAATAAGGACATGAATTAACAAAGAATCCAGAGCTCTGAGAGAGGCCTAATTGTATTTACCCAGCTAAAGAGAGACTGGATGGGGGAATAAAAGAAACAATGGGTAAAAGTTCTCCATTTAGTCTTTATAATTAGTTAAGAAACATTTAAATTAATAACACAATCTGAGTAATGCAGCATGTGTGGCATATATCATATTTTAAATTAATTCTTGAAATAGTTACTGGCGTCCTACTTTACTTCAATTTTGATAAATTAGCTTACAGTCACTTTTTGATGGGTGTCCCATAAAGTAAAAATTAGTATTTCATCTGCCATTAACTTCTCTTCCTGTAGCAAAAAAAGCATTATAAAAGGCAGAATTGAAAATAGATATTTGAAGTTCATCTTATTAATTATAGGTTTAACAATTGCATTAGAGGGGGAGCAAGTTTTATTAGCTTACTTGTGTAGCCTTATAGTAGAAAAATTGCTTGATTGTCTATATTTGATATAAAATTGGTCACTTGCATTCATTATTCCTTATTGATATGATATAATAATCATCCCTGGTATTTTGGAGTTCAGAGAAAAGACCTGAGATTATAGGACTGCTTTTAAATAGCTAGCTTTTGTATTAGAATTATGTAAAAATTTACAATCTGCTAATTATGCTCTTATGGAGCACAGTCTCACTGACCTGAGGCCTTAGTTACCTTTGGAATCCTTAATGTCTCAAGATGGATTTCCACATGATCAAGGGGTTGTCTCTAAAAATTCTCTAATTTGATTTTGTCTGCATCTGTGTATGTGTTTGTACTTCATTTTGAACAATTAGAAAAAAACCACTTTTGTATGACCCACTTTAAAAAGCCAAGCTTTTCCAGCCCAGCAATGACTGGAGCTACTTTTCTTCTTGTTTATTATTTATTTATTTATTTATTTATTTATTTATTTATTTTTATTTTGTATGCTTTCCCCTCAAAGCAAGCAATTAAACCCAGCATGTGTAACAATTGAAGAGAATCAAATATAAACTAAAAAATGGTCATATATAAAGCTCAGACAAAAGATGAAGGCAAAATAAAGTGAATTTAAGTAAATTTATGTAGTGCATTGAAGAAGTCGATGCAAGCATGTTCATGGGTATGTTCTTTTAAAAATATTTCCTTAAGGACTGGTTAATTATTTCTTTTACTCTGCTTCCACTCCCCATCCCCATCCCCACCCCACCCTTGCCTTTGCATTAATTTATCTATCCCAACAATGTGTATGTTTTAATCATATATATATTTAACCAACTCAGCCTTTTAAAAAGGATATATTTATGTCTTAAAAGAAATCAAAGTGATTCCACTTTGTTCTGACACAACAGCTTATATTTCATTCAAGTGTCTTTCTTTAGGTGATACTCTTAGCAAGGGATTTTATTTACTAAATGACATTTCTGCTAACCTGGAAAGGAAGATATCCATTCTTCAAATACTGTCATTACTGAGCTTTAAAAAGACTTGATTGTACCATGTTAGGGAAACAGTGTCAGATTTTCCATCAAACTTTCTCCCACTGTAATAACTGAGCATAAAAATGAACTTTGAGTGATGAAATGACTAGAAAGCAAATTAATGCAATCAAGTCATTAGTAACAACTCTGTCCATATCTGTTAAATATTTTCAAACTATTCTAAAAAAACACACCCAGAAGGCAAACTAACAGTGAATAGAAACAAAATGGTCAGCAGCCTGTGTCGCATGTTATTTGAATGGAAAGTAATTTATCGCGTCTGAAATAAAAGCTGTTTATTCTTGTGTTTCACTGTCTGTAACAATCTTTACCATTTATCTGTGAAAAAGTGAGAAACTGTACCGTTATTAGCATATGAATACTTGACACATCAAATTGGCTCTACAATAGCAGAAGGACATTTGCTATTGGTGTATGCACACAGACAAAGCAGCCATTTTGAAAAAAATTGAAATGGTGTGGGTGGTTTAACCCTTTACTTATCTTCTAGGTTTCCCATTCCTGATTTTGACCAGAACAGTTTGGCAGTTAGAATTTTTTTTTATGACAAATAAAAGTAATCAGGGGCCATTATACCTATGATAATTGTATTCATATATATTCACTCTATTAGAAAAATAGAAACAGAATGACAATAAAGGAGTTTGTGAGTGTGTGTGTGTATGTGTGTGTGTGTGTGTGTGTGTGTGTGTGTGTGTGTACACATGCATGCCAGAGAGGGGGAAGGGAGTGGGGTCTGGCACTATGTAGAGGGTGAAGAAATGAAACAATGCCTACGTACAGTTTTATTTCATGGCAACAACATAGTGGTCTTTGGGTCAGATGTGTGAAACTATTTCTCAAAGAAGCTGCATACATAATTGAGGCCCTCCGAAGGGTTCCCAGTTGAAGTTGCCAGGCTACATTCATTTCAAAAGCAGAGCCATTTGTTATCAAATTTAAATTAACTCTCTGCACACTGAACTTGAATTTTAGAGCTCTGCTTACTGACAATTCAGAAAAGAGTTGAGAAAGTGGAAAACGTGTCTGGAAGATGGAAATAAGACATTCCTTACAAGGAACTGCAGTGGCTCCTATGTAGGCCTTAGTGCAGCAGCCTTCACAGATTAAATTTAGAAAAGTCTACTCGCAATGGCTCAAAATAAGTCTGCATTTTGCTGTGCAGTTTCTTTGTGGATCCAGATCGGTTGCAGATTCTTTTCAGTTGGAATCTCTATTTCACCTGGGTTTTAGCTTCTTTAGGGTACTGACACCATCCCCTTCCTTATTCCTCCAGATTAATTACTTTTTGCTGAGAGATTTAGAGTAAGATCCTTTATGAAGATGCATAACATTTATACTACCTTAATATTTTGATTTTCACTCTTGGCTGTTATAAAATTATAAAAAGAGTTATTTCTCCTAATATGTCTGGCTTTATGCAATTTTTTTAAGTTTGTACAACTCACTAGATAAGTGTTTTTGTAATTCTGCCAATTGCTCATTGATTCATTCATTCATTCATTCATTCATTCATTCAAACAAACAAATATATCAACTCGGTGGAGATCAATGCGTGTAAACTTTCTTGCACTGGGAACTTCCTTTGCCTAAACAGAAGAGAAACTTTCCAAATAAGAATGTTGTGAATGTTTTTTCACACCATACACACAGACATAATTATACATTAGTCTCTGTACCTGGAAAAAAATGTTCAAAGTTTAAGCTATCTCCATTATCAGAATTTTCTCTACCATATGAATTGGTAAAATTAACTGGGGGGGGGGGCAGACTGCTGTTCCTGCTAAGTTTAATACTCAAAACTAATAGCCCATTCTGAATAATCCATGTATTTTTCTCTCTTTTGAAATATAAGTTTAAAGGTTTTAATCACCATTTTTTCATCATCATAAGACACTGATTTGCTATAATCAAGCAAACCTATTTTCATTGTAATGAAATAATAACTTTTTAGTCTGAAATGCACAGCAGAATCTGCTTTGAAGGCAATAAAAATAAGCAAAAAATAAAACAAAACAAAGCAAAAATATACCATAAATCTGAAATACCATTAAAGGCTATCATGTAAAATGCAATCTTCCAAATGCTACTGAAAGACCCCCATATAATATAAAGAACATCTCATTGTTCTCTTTATAAATAATTGGTACCTATAAAGTACTACTATAGCCATAGAAAACAGGAACTGATCATCATAATGCCATTTTCTCTTAACAATATAACAAGTGATATGCAATATGAAAGTAGAAAAGAAAGGAAGTTATACAATTTTAAATTCCTCCAAAATTGTTGAACACATAAGAAAGAAGTTCCTGATAGTCTTTCTTCTTTTCTAATTATATGTGTTATTTTAAAACCACTAACCATTTGTTTAAAGTCCTCTGCTGCCAACAATACTACAAGGTTAGTATGTCCTACCAAGTGCTCTTTGAGAATCTTGTTTGCTTACTGGTGGAAGTGATGTACCATCCTTGTGTATCCATGACAACACTGCCACATGCCAGAGCAGTACTAGATCTTTTCTTTTTCAACTGCAATATGAGATTAAAAGTAAGAAGCTGAAACTTATTAAATAGCAGAAGCTTTTCTTAAGATAAAACATAAACTATGGGAACACTTGAGAGTTGCTTGTGGTAATACATTTCTGCTATTTCAAAGCTTTATGAAGATCTATCCATTGACTATAAATAGTTCTGAATGATAGAAAAATTAGATAAAACTTTTCCAATTCTCAGATTTTTTTATAATAGAAATAATGTGATTTATCTATGTTAAGAATGAATTATTAACCATATCAGTTTCATATCAGATAATTATATAAAACTTTTGCCTTTTTGAATGCTTCACATTATTTTTCCTATGTGAATAAAACTGTTACATGCTCCAGGGAACTATTAATATATTTGTCTGCTAACACTTAGAAGATATTTATTATCAACAATTTTCCCATTGATATTTTATGTTTTATTAAAATATTTTAGTTAATGTGCAGAAACAGAAACATTTGAAAAATGAAATATAAAATGTCCTTTTTGTCCTTGTTCACTGACACATTTTTATTATTCTTCAGAATTATTTTAAAATTTGTAATTATTTAGATGACTCTAAGTATCATTTAAATAACCATGTGGGTTTTTTATCCTTTGATGGATAAAATGACTTATCTATCTAGCAATATTATATTATATTTGAGGTTCTATTTTGGAATTTTCAAAAGTATGCTAAGTTTTTCTAAATCCAAAATTAAAATTAAAACTCAAATGATCATTAATGTTTACTTTATTAGATAAGTCTGTTATTCACTATATGAATAAACTTAGAAATGATTAAATATGAAAATATCTCAAAGTCTCATGGCTCATCTATTTTGTACCCATTATCTTGACAGTCAATGTTGCAGGAAATTATCTAGTTTTAGAAAATCTACTGTGAAACGATGGGAAAATTTCTCCTCAGTATTTACTGAGAAATCAAGAGATTAAGTTTACAAAGTATAATAAGAAATAATTCTCTTTTCCTCCCCCTTTCTCTTCCCCTGCCCCCTCTCTCATTATCTTCCCATCTTTTACTTCTCTCTCAATATCTGTTTCCTGTTTGTTTCTCTTTTCCAAGTCTCCTAAACTAAGCCAATCAACTCACATGCAGTATGCTCTGGAGAAACTGGCACACATATGGCAGTGCACTGGTTTGGTAAACATATGTCTTTGCAGGCATTGGATGTCTTGCCAGGAATGAGATATTCCATTTTGGGAATGAGGGTGGGAAATGCTTAACCACCTACAGATGTTTTGCAGCAAAAGCTAAAGAATTGCAGTCAAAGAGCTGCAAAATGTGTAATTTGGAATTTTTCCAGGTTTCTTTTTTTTAATAAGAAAAAAGTTAACAGCTTTCCTATTCATCTCTTTTGAGAAAATTTACAGTCGTTTCCCAGTTCTGCCCCATTCTGAAGTAAGGACAAAAGGCTGAAACCGAAGCTGTCCATCTGCTCCATAACAGTAATGTTATAATGGGTGCTGTCTATTTTTATGCTATTGCTCATGTGTGCCCAGGGGACTGGAACTATTTAATTCACTGATTTCACAGCTCTGTTGTGTGTCACAAAAGGTTAAAAAAAATCCAACACACTTTTTAGCACCCTGTTTACAAGGACTCCCTGTAAATCTAACTGAAGTCACAGATTCCCACCCTGCCCCCAATGCCAGCCCCCCTGGTTTTCCTTCTAATTTGGTGCATTCAGATAACAGGTAATAGATGGAGTTCACAGCATTGACTTGTCCTGTACAAATAGTGGATATTTCAAATCTGCTGTGAATGTTACTTTCAAAAGCCCACAAATTCCAGAAGTAGATTTGAAAAGAAAGATGTTTGCCTTTAAGATTTTCGGATTAGACAACTCTGTTTTCCCAGAAGTCCAGGAATGAATGCTCTAGATTAGAAGAGAGTTAATGAAAACCTGCAGAGGAAGACTGACGACTTGTATCCCCCTCCACTGGGCAGGGGCTGAGCAGTCCCACATGCAGCTGGTGCAGGCTGGTGTTTCGCCAAAGCCATAATGGAGCCTGTGCACTCCAGGGCATTTTCCTGGAAAGACAGAGGTGGCCAGGAAACACCCACTTCTATCTACTCTGTGGTCTTCTCAGAGCAGTGGTGTGGGGTGTTGACACGGGCCTTCATGTTCACCATTGAAGAGAGAATGTGAATGTGAAGTCCAGGGAACTTCTCTGTATTCCCCAACAGAGAGGGCCTCCATCAGAACGTGTCAGTGTACCACATTCTCCCTTCAGCCCATTTGTGATCATGTTTCTGTAATGTTCTGGATAGTCAAAATATTAGCCATAGGTAGTATGCTATCTAGGTATAATTGTCACTTTCATTTTGATACCATTAACCAAACCTACTTCCAACTGTGGTAACCACGAAGATACCTACACATGCCCTTGAAAGCTAGCATGTGAGTGAACGTCTAAAGGGCAGGCAGTGGGGTTCTCCTTTTAGGCCAATTAAAAAATATTGTTAAGCTGGGTGTGGTGGTGCATGCCTGTAATCCCAGTCCTTGGGAGGCTGAAACAGGGGTATTGCAGGTTTGAAGCCAGCCTCAGCAATGTATGAGGCCCTCAGCAACTTAATGAGACCCTGTTTCTAAGTAAAAAATAAAATAGGGCTGGGATATAGCTCGGGGGTAGATTGCCCCTGAGTTCAATCCCCAGTACCACACACACACACACACACACACACACACACACACACAATATATGTGTGTGTGTACAAATAGTGGATATTTCAAATTGGCTGTGAATGTTACTTTCAAAAGCCCACAAATTCCAGAAGTAGAATTGAAAAGAAAGATGTTTGTCTGTAAGATTTTCGGATTTGTGTTTGTGTGTGTGTATATATATGTGTGTGTGTGTGTGTGTGTGTGTGTGTGTGTGTGTGTGTGTTGTGTGTAAATATATATAATGTGTATAAATATATATATATTTAATATATATATGTTGTTAAAAAGACTGACGGATGGCAGGTTTGAGGCCAGTTTCAGCAACTTAGTGAGGCTCTCAGCAACTTAGTGAGACCTTGTTTCAAAATAAAAAATAAAAAGTTTGGAGGTGTAGCTCAGAGATAGAATGTTTGTGGGTTCAATCCCCAGTACCAAAACCAACAAAAACAAAAAGGCAAATCTCTTAATTTCTTTTTACATTGATAATAGCAAATATTTATTATGTGTTCATAGGTTGCATGGAACTATTGGATGCTGCAGGGATCTAAAAAGCATAATTTAGAAATGCTCCCTGGCCTTAGGAAAATTTCATAAAAGAGTATGCTGTCAGTGCATACTTTTCAAACTCAATTTGTTCATTCATTCAAATATTTCTTGAGTATCCACTGTGTGCTGAGCACTGATGCTAAGAGCTATTAATAGGGCCACCTCAAAAGATGGATTCTGTTGTCAAATAAGTTTGGGAAATGCTATGTATTATATTTCCCTTTTTTGAACAATAATAATTGTCTTCTATTTAGCATATGGGATTCATTCCACTGTATTATTACATCTGAGAAATCCTTTATTTTCTTCATATTTTCCATAATTATTGGAATTTTTGTTCTCTCCAAGCCCCCTTTCCAAAATGAAACCAAGTAATAAAATCCAGAATCCTAGAGTATTGAAAGATGAAGTTCAGCAATTACTGGTGTAATATGGAGAAAAGAATGATAGTCAGGACTATTTGTATTGCATAAATTTCTAATGGTAATGCTAGTAGACATGTAAACCAGAAAAATATTATCAGGAAAGCAAGTGCATTATACTTCTTGAACATGAAATCCTTAAGAATAAGTTTTGGATGTACCTAGTTTAAAGCATAGAAACCCTAGAACTAATGGGCACGAAACTGATTTTTAAATATAAATAAATTGATTCACTGACTCAACTAGGTAGAAATTAAGGTAGTATTTATTTCCTGAAAAAAATAGTACAATGTTTTCTACTAAGACGTAAAGACTTTCTTATAACAATGTATTGAACTCCTCTTAAAAATAAAGAGATGTGTTAAATTTTTAGAATTTGAAGTTTGGGCAATCAAGAAAATCTCAAAACTGGTGTGATAGTTAATCTAATTTGTCAACTTGACCGGATCATGACACACCCAAGATCATGTGACTTTGGGTGTGTCAATGAGACAATTGGTTTATGTAACAGCAGATTAAACAGAAAGTCCTGTCCTAAATGTAGGCAGCAGGGTTCTGATAGGTGCAGGACTTAGATAAAAGAAGGAGAAAGCCGCGTAGAGGGATGTGCGACTCTTTCCGAAGAAAACGTATCTGCTTTTGTCTGAGATCTTTGGCCTCCAGCCCTTCGAACTGAAACTTCACCATCGTTTCTCCGAAGAGCTTCCTGATCTTCACATCTTGGACTGGGACTGAATTAGTGGTTGCTCCGATCCTAAGACTCCAGCTCTTAGACTGCTTGACCAGCTACTGGTTCCTCTGACTCAACTCTCCACGTGCAATCAGAACCTGGGACTACATTGCTTCGAACTGTAAGACTGATCTGATAAATCCCTTTTTCCATATACTCATTCTGTGAATTCTGTTAGTCTAGTGAACCCTGGCCAATACAACTGGTTAAGCCAAAATATCTAGATACAGACTAAGATAATAGGATATTACCAATCTTTTATTTCAAAATTTGAAGTTTTGTTTTTACTCTGTAGCAGCTAATGTTACAATGAAATATATTGTCTTTGAGCATAACTACTTTTCGTGGACCACATAAATTGGTGCTCAGGATAAGTGACAGTCTGGCTGTCAGTGCAACCTCTGATGCTAGGCTGAAAGAAAATTAAAATACGTACTCAACAGAACGTGACAGTAACAATGATATTCTATACATCTATGTCATTATTGAAGAAAGAGGAATCCAATTGGGGAAGTTTATGAATCTCCCCCAAAAAAGTCCTCACCATGGAACTATTACTATTTTGAAAATGAGACACATTCACTAATTTTCCAAAGGCATTTTTTCTTCACCTCAAATAAATCTTCCTTATAGGCCATATAAATAGAATTAAACTGGTTTATAATGTTTCCATTTGTTTTCCCACAGAATAAACTCATTACACTCAGCCCATTAGAAAATGATATTAAAGGATTTAATTGTCTGTGCATATTAAATATGTTTAAAATTTATGAAAATAAACATTTTGAAATTGAGTAAACATTCTGCAATAATAGAAATGGGAATGTGGACTTAATACAAGTCTTTAAGGTGATGCAGATGTAGCTCTGCAATATACAGCATGCATCTCTATGAAACACGTGGACATTCCAGAGTCTACAGTCTAAACCAGACAAGGGCAAAAATCCACTTTGGGAAACACATGTGGAATTGATAATAGATTATAAATGGCAATTTAGTTTATTAAACAAAATCTTTGAATGAAATATTGCATTTATGGTATGAGGGGAGATTTGCAACAATTGACATGGTTGGTGTTCTCTGGACCTTGGCATTCGTCCCAAGGGAGAATGGGTATTTGACCCTGTGTCCTTATACTTTCAGAATAACATGTTTCAAAATTGCCTGATGGACAGCTGCCAATTACCAAAAGTTTGGATGAAATGAAGAATCAAGTTAACAATTTAACACTAATTAGGAGTATAAATGAAGCTAACGATCAAGGAAACTTAACCAAGTCCCCAAATCCTAGAAGTGCTGAGAATTTATCTTTTCCTTAGTTCCAATTTCTCAAGTCATGGTCAGACAATAACAAGAAGGAAAACTTGAAACCATTTCAGAAGTCGCATAAGCACTTTGATACAAACCCTGTCTTTATTCTCACACAACATCCACCAGAACTCTCTGATATGTTTGTAAGAATGGAATAAAATTGCAAGAATAAAATGGATCCATTCAGAAAAACAAATCCAGGCCTATCTGTGTAAGGTAATTTTTTTTCCAAAGCAGATTCTTCAGTTTGAGTTCTAATTTTCTGTGTGTTCTGAACTGGGAAACAAAATTAAAGGAAGAAACCTTGAAAAAGAGATATTTGGGCAAATTCTAAATTACAGATAAGTCATTTTTCTATAAAAAATTAAACCACACAGACATAAAAAATTCAAAGATGTGGCTAAAAAACCCATTACATTTCCTCTCTTCAGTTTCCTAAAAAACAAACAAACAAAAATCTTTCTGAAGTACAATGAGCCACTTCCTGTCATTTCAGTCCTTGTCTGACATGGACTCTAATTCAAGAGGCTGAAGTTTCTGTTAACATAAAGGCTGCTGGACTCTGAAGCTGAGACTTGCTCCTTTAACTGACATATTGCTGGACTGGTTTTGTATTTCTTTATCCCTATTTTTCCTGTATCACCTTTCCCTGAGTGGAGCACCTGGACTCTGCTGGAGGTTACTACCTGCACAGATTTCATCAATGCGATCTTCTCACACCTCGGTTCATTTTGTATCAGTAATGGCATGTCCACAGACCTCTCTCAAGGTGGTGGCTCTTTGGAGGCAAAACTGTGCCGTTTTTTATTCTGATTTCCTGTAACTCATATGGCACGCGGAACATAATGGGTGCCCAGTCAATATCTTCTAAATAAACCAAACATTTAACAGTGCCTGTCCACTCTAGAGAGCCCACACTCCCCCTGAAAGGCCATGCTTCAGACACCCAGAACTCCAGAACCCCCTGCCCAGTCTGCGTTCGCTTCCAGGCCCATGCAGCCTTCTTTCCTGGACAGACCTTGCTCCTGGGGCATAGTCTACACCAAAGGAGTGTCCACAGGGTGGGAATTTGGAGTCAGTGTGGACAGGGGTCAAGTATGCACCTACAGTGTCCCATACATGTACACAAAGCCCCTTGAGATGCCATTGAATGGGACAGGATCCTGGGGATAGGACAGGAAAGACTGCAACTTTTCTCAAGCTGCCGATCCAAAGACCATTCACTCATTCATTCATTCATTCACCAATGATTTCTTCAGCAGCTACTATATTCCAGGTACTTTTGTTCTAGGCATAATAGATACAGCAGTGAACAAAATGAAGCCTTTGTCGTCATGGGACCTGTGTTCTTGGAAGGAAGAAAAAAGGAAATAAACCAAATAAATGTGTGTGTGTGTGTGTGTGTGTGTGTGTGTGTGTATGATATCAAGAAAAAATATGTATACCCCTGTTTATAGCAGCACAATTCGCAATAGCTAAATTATGGAACCAACCCAAGTGTCTGTCAGCAGACAAATGGATAAAGAAAATGTGGTCTATACAAATAATGAAATTCTACTCAGCCATGAATTATGTCATTTGCAAGTAAATGGATGGAACTAGAAAATATTATGGTGAGATCAGCCAGTCTTGGAAAGTCAAGGGTTGTATGTTTTTTCTCATATGTGGAATCTAGAGAAGAAATAAGAAACATAGGGACTTTAAAAATGTGGAGAGAGACCAGTAGATAGTGAAAGGGAATTGGGGGAGGGAGGTGGAGAGGGGAAAAAA
This sequence comes from Glis glis, assembly GCA_004027185.1. Classification (NCBI taxonomy): domain Eukaryota; kingdom Metazoa; phylum Chordata; class Mammalia; order Rodentia; family Gliridae; genus Glis; species Glis glis. Next base: position 16,997 of record PVJS01018578.1, on the reverse strand, counting down.
GAAGAATCAAGGAAGGAAACAGTTCAAATAATACTATGGCAATATATGAAGGTATTATTACCAATTTCACTAACATATATGGGGAGGGAGGAGAAGGAAGCGGGGTGGGAAATACACCAAGAACTGTATGCATGTATGTTTGTATCACATTGAATCTCATTATGATGTATAATTGCAATGCACTAATAAAAGTATTTTAAAAAACTAAAAAACGAAAAAGAAAATTAAGGCATCTTGAAAGGACAGATATTTACAGAGGTGTTCAGAGGATGCCTATCTAAGGAAACCACTTTTGAAGAAACACCTAAATGAAAGGAGGAAACAAGTCATGGAAATGCAGGGAGTGGGCAGGAGGGGGGCGGCTTTCCAAACAAAGGGAACAGTGAGCACAGCCATCCTGAGATGGGCATATCTCTGCTCTTTCCAAGAAATAGCAAGTTTCTTAGCTTGGAATGCAGTGAAATTGATTGAAAAAAAGTAGGGGAGGTGTCTAAAGTTCGGATCATACAGGGTTATCTAGGCTGTGCTAAGGATTTAGGATTTATTCTAGGTTTGATGGGAATGCACTTAAAGGTCCTGATCAGGGTTCTGACATTTTCATTTTAAAAAGCTCACTCTGGTTGCTTTTTGGGGACTAGGTGGTAGGGTGCAAAACTGGAAGCAAGGTTCGAGAGGCTTCTGAAGAAGTTCAGTGGGCTGTGCTGGGGTTCCACTTGGGCTGTCCCCAGCCACGGGCCACTTACAAGGCAAGAGCTTAAAGCGACACAATGGACTGCTTTCAGTCCTGCAAGTGCGGCTCTGCAGCTGTGTGTGTGACCTCATTTGGAAATAATGTCCAGTCTGCTTTTGAGATCTCTGAGTCCAGTGTCGAGAGGACCCTCTGCTCACTCCTCCTGGAGCTCCCCCGCTGGCCGGAGCAGCCTCATGGCCGCGGCTATAGCTTGTCTGTCTGTGCACTGCAGCGGTTTTGTGGCCCTTCAGTGGACCTGCACTTACTGCATCAGGACACACAATGACTCCAAGTGCGACTGCTGTTTCTGGTAAAGAGACCCTGTGGATTTTCTGGGTAGTGACATAAGTCTCTTTTTCACTTAGACATAGGTACAAACTGTTTTGCTGCCCGTCGCGTCTTCCTCGGGGCATGCTTTCAGGTCAAGTAGGACGCTGTGGTCAGACTCCTGGAAGAAAGGGGAGGATTAAACTATTCCAGGCCTATTTTTCCCTGCTACAGAGTGGACTACTCCAAACAGCCAGCTTGAAGTAGCTTTGAAGCAGAAAGGACTTTTCCCTCAGTCTTTTCAAAATTTCCCACAAAAGACAAGTAAAACCCTTTAAAAGAGGAAAAGAGCAGTTTTGTGCCTTCTCTAGAGGTTTTGTTGTATTAATTTTTTGAGACACTCGCTGCGATGTGGAAGGAATTTTGTTCCCCTCCCTGCTTTCCTCTAAGGACATAATATTATTGAGAGTTATCTACTAAAATATAAAAATGATTGCTACAAGCAGTGGGAAGTCACAGAGATCACATTCCAGATTGAAGAGTTTCTGAACAAAAGGATACTTCCTAAAGATTTTGCCAAAAGTGACTTTTCAAGGACCAGAGTAGGCAGCCTACCTTCCACAATTACTCAATCTGTCCCTGTATAGGAGGGAGCCATGGCTCTCTGGGGACCTACAATAACACAGAGAGTGATCAGGTGACATTCGGAAAGAGCTTAGCAAGGGTCGAACCTCAGAAACAGTAGTCCTCTTTCCTGTCCCATCACCTTTATTCTCAGTGATGTTCACATACAAAATATTATATGGGAAATTAAAATAAAAAAACTAAAAGTAGTGCTCTACTTATCTCATACTTCCAGAGCTTCAAAGTACCCTCATATTTATTAGAAGAAAACATATATGAAAACATCTCACAAATTGGAAAGCACTGTGCAAATGGAAGTTGTTAGGATTGTTACTGTCCAGTGTTTTTCTCATAAAATGCCAGGAAAGACAAGTGTTAACATGATGCTAATCATATAAAGAAGTAGTCATGACAAGACGGCTCTAGTTCTGGGTCATTTTAGTGACTGATTTGGGGGTGACAAGAGAGTCAGTTAAAGCCAAGTGTGGTGTTGCATGCCTGTAATCTCAGTACTTGGGAGGCTGAGACAAAAGGATCAAAGGTTCGAGGCCAGTCGCAGCAACTTAGTGAGACCCTGTTTCAAATTAAAAAAAATAAAAAGGCTGAGGGTATAACTCAGAGGTAGAATGCCCCTGGGTTCAATTCCCAGTACCAGAGAGAAAGATATAGAGATAGATAGATAGATAGATAGATAGATAGATAGATAGATGATAGATAGATAGATAGATGATAGATAGATAGATACAGTTAAACATTCTATGTATAAATTCTCTTCTAACTATAAAGCCAGTTGAATGCTAGATCTATTTATGAATATGTTCTCCTGTTACATTATTGTTGTAACACAAATTTCACTTCCTCTCAAAACCTTACTTAACTATTAAAATAACTTTTTAAAATATGAGTTGGCTGGGTGTGGTGGCCCATGCCTGTAATTCCAGTACTTGGGAGACTGAGACAGAAGGATCACAGGTTAGAAGCCAGTCTCAGCAACTTAGTCAGACCCTGCTTCAAAATAAAAAAGTAAAATAGAGCTATGGGTGTAGCTTGGAGGTAGTATGCCTCTGGGTTCAATCCCCAGTATCTCTCTCTCTCTCTCTTTCATACACACACACACACACACACACACACACACACACACACGTGTGTGTGTGTGTGTGTGTGTGTGTTTTATTGTGACGGTTGAGAAAGATAGGTCAAGAGATTATAGGAACAAAAATTTGGAAGTTGGAAAGCAGATAGATAAGCATACTTGCATGAGCAGATTCAAGAAAACTGAATCCTGGGGAAACTAAGAACCAAGGCTGAGGAATTAGCAGTACCAAGAACCTCTCAAGTAGGATGCGATGAAGAGAAGGTTGCCAACATTACTATATGTATCAGTTGCTAAGGTGTCCATTTTTCTAGAAATGAGTGTGCACCTTTCAATTGATGGCACTTTATAACTGTAACAGAATTGTCTCTTTCTTAGAGATTGTGTGTCTTGAGGTCTATGGAAATTTGTTTGAGAAATACTAAATCCAGCTAGGTGTGGTGGTGCACACCTGTAAAATCCCAATACTTGGGAGTCTGAGATAGGAGGATTACAGGTTTGATGCCAGCCTCAGCAACTAAGCGAGGCCCTCAGCCATTTAGTGAGACACTGTTTCAAAATAAAAAATAAAAGGGCTGGGGGGGAGCTCAGAGGTAGAATACCCCTGGGATCAATTTCCAGTACCAAACACAAAAAACAAATATTAATCAATGTGTCTCTGCAGAAGGAGGAGCAGACGTCTTCTCTGGATGAAAGACGTCAGGTACATTTAGGGCATTGGGTGCCACATCAAAAACCTGGGGATTAGGTAATGACTACCTTCTATAAGCAGCATACTAGATGTGGAGACCTCTATTTTTTCCTACCACTCTATACTGCCTGATAGCTGGGTGCCAAAAATTCAACCTCCAAGAATATATTGGAAAAGTACTCTTTGAGAAATCTGACCATCTCCTAAGCAGAGGATTCTCAACAAATAACCTGAGTAGATCATCCTGAAAGGAAAATCAAAGTAAACTACTGCATGCTCAGGGTCTGCTGTGATTTTCCAGCCTCCAGCTCCTCATTATGGGGACATGACTGAGGGTTACCAGATAGCAAAGGAAATCTTTTAACAGAAGATAGAGAAGCAACAATATAGTTTAAAGACAGGCTATAAAGGGAGAAGAAATGTTTAAAAAGAAAGACTATCGAGCCGGGCGTGGTGGCGCACGCTTGTAATCCCAGTACTTTGGGAGGCAGAGACCGGAGGATCCGGTTCGCAGCCAGCCTCAGCCTCTCTCGCTCTCTCTCTCCCTGTCTCTCTCTCTCTCTCTCTCCCCCCTTAGTGAGGCCCTCCGCAACTTCGTGAGACCCGGTTTCAAAATAAAGTATAAAAAATAGGGCCGGGGGCATAATATGGAGGTAGAACGCCCCTGCGTTCAATCCCCGGTACCACAAAAAAAAAAAAAAAAAAACAA
>PVJS01018578.1:0-12783 GCA_004027185.1 Glis glis | reverse complement strand
CATATCTAAAAATATCTTTATACTACCTTCATCTTTGATTGAAGGTTGAGTTGAAAATAGAATTTTATATTAGAAAGGTTAGAATTTCCTTTAAAATTTGGAAGACATTCTTACCATTTTCTTGCTCTACCTGCTATCGTTGAGAAGCCCAAAGCTATGCTTAATCCTCATTGTTTGAGTGGTCTGGTTCCCCTTTCTTTGGAGACTATTAAAATTTTTCCTTTGTCCCTAATGCCCTCAAATTTCAGGGACTTGGTGTTGGTCTGTTATTACCCAAGCTGAGCATTGGAGTTTTATGAATTTGGAAATTATGTCCTTTAATTCTTGGAAATTCAACCAATACTTATACTGAGTTTTATATTTCAGATGCCATATTCCTAACTTTTTTGCATGCTGAAAGGTTTTTTTTCATGGAGTATCCTATTTTGGGGTCATGATGTGAAACTCATTAAAGTGTTGGCTAAAAGCTGAAGGTCAGGAAATCCCCAAGAAGGAAGTTTAAAATAATAGAGATCGAAAATGTTGGCTGGGCGCGGTGGCACACACTTGTAATCCCAGTACTTGGGAGGCTGAGACCGGAGGATCCAGGTTCGCAGCCAATCTCAGCTACTTAGTGAGACCCTCCGCAACTTAGTGAGACCCTGTTTCCAAATAAAGAATAAAAAACAAGGCTGAGGGTGTAGCCCGGAGGTAGAATGCCCCTGGGTTCAATATCCGGTACTGCAAAAAAAGAAAAGAAAATGTTAAACAAAAGGAAGAAAAATTAGAATACCAATATAGGTGGTATAAACTCTAAATATATAGTGATACCTTAAAGAGAGAAGAGAGAAACTAGATGGGAGGAATCATCAAAAATATACATTTCAAGAAAATTTCCAAGAATTAAAGGACATAATTTCCAAATTCATAAAACTCCAATGCTCAGCTTGGGTAATAACACCAAGTCCCTGAAATTTGAGGGCATTAGGGACAAAGGAAAAATTTTAATAGTCTCCAAAGAAAGGGGAACCAGACCACTCAAACAATGAGGATTAAGCATAGCTTTGAGCTTCTCAATGATAGCAGGTAGAGCAAAAAAATGGTAAGAATGTCTTCCAAATTTTAAAGGAAATTCTAACCTTTCTAATATAAAATTCTATTTTCAACTCAACCTTCAATCAAAGATGAAGGTAGTATAAAGATATTTTTAGATATGCAAAGTCTCAAGTTTATTACCTTTTATGCATCTTTACTCAGGAAGCTACTGGAAGATGTTCCACCCAAAGGAGCAAACCAAGAAAAGGAAAGATATGAGGATGAATATGGACCACATTGTGTTAAGTGAAGTAAGCCAGGCACAGAATGACAAATACTGCATGACCATGATCTCATTTATATGTGGAATCTAAGAAAGTCGAACTCATAGAAACAAAGAGCAAAGTGGTGGTTACCAAACACGGTGGGTGTGTGGGAGGTTGGGGAGGTGTTGGCCAAAGGATGCTAACATTTAGTTAGACGGGAGGAATAATTTCCAGAGATTGTGTGAATATCATGGTAACTAGTTAATAACAGTATATTGTATATATGAAAATTGCTAAGAATAGATTTATTAGTATTCTCACCAAACAAAAAATAAGTATGTGTGGCAACATTATGTTAAATAGTTTAAATTAGTCATTCCATAATGTATACATATATCAAAATATCATGTTATATACTATGAATTATACAATTTTATTTGTCAATTTAAAAAATAAGAGAGAGAAAATACCTAGGTCCCCAAAAAAGGAAGTAATTCTGCCTCTAGACTGCCTTTGGACTTTGAACTGAACCATGGACTTCTACCAAAATTTCCAACTTGCCAGCCCCACAATTGAATTAGCCAATTCCTTTAGTTCGCTCCCCTCCTGTCTCTCTCTCTCTTCTCCCACTCTTCTTCCCCATCTCTCTCTTTGTATATGTAAAAAGACATATACAGTTGGCTCTCCATATTATGGGTTCCACACCACAGATAAAATCAACAGCAGATCGAAAATATTTTTTTAAAAATGCACCTGTACTGGACATGTATAGATTTTTTCTTGTCATTATTCCCCAAACAATACGGTATAACAACTATTTACATAGCATTTCCATTGTATTTGGTATTTTAAATAATAGAGAGATGATTTAAAGTATATGGAAGGATGTACATAGGTATGTAAATATTACATCATTTTATATAAATGACTTGAGCATCAATGGAATTTGGGATCTAAGGGGGTCATGGAATCAATCCCCCATAGATACTATATATATATATGACATATATATGATATGTATCATATATATTTCTGTGACATACGTATATAACAAATACATGACATATATATATATATGACAGAAAACAGGATAAACACACAAAAGAATCTTAGAGATGATGTTCATTTTCCTGGAGATACCAAGATAAAAACTGCACCAGGTGTACAGAGCAACCAGTCCATTTTAGGAAATGTGACTCAAAAGATTGGCACATTGAGGTCTCTTATCCTCATAATCTCTATCGTTTTTCAACTTGACAAAATTTCTAAAGAATATCTTCCATCAGAATAAAGGAGCATACCCAGAAAGAAAAGACACTGAATCCAGGAAATGGAAAACAATCAAGGAGAAGACAAAGGGGATTCCATAGATGACAGCAAAGACATAGCAAGGATGATAGCTAAGAAATTAGGATAAAGAGCAACCAGTTCAGATGAAAGGAGAAGTTTGGTTCCAGGAGGTTCCACCTCCAAGAAATACTATGAACTGCTAGATACATTTTGATATGATTGAACTTGTGGAAAATCATTCTAAGAAGTTAAAAAGGAGGGGGAAATTAGCAATATGTAAAAAGAGAAAATTAAACAATTGACAAAATAAGGCAGTTAGTAACTTTAGGAAAACACAAAAATAAGAAAGAAAACATAATAATTCTATAAAACAAAACATTCTATATGATTTGACTGTGAGAAGATTTGAATGGTCATTATAAATATTGTACTATTTGAAGCACAAAAAAGAGAAACAAGCTGGGTGTGGTGGTGCACGCTGGTAATCCCAACACTTGGGAGGCTGAGAATGGAGGATCACAGATTTGCAGACAGCCTCAGCAACATAGTGAAACTCTCAGCAACCTAGCAAGAACTTGTTTCAAAACAAAAAAAACAAACAAACAAACAAAAAAAAGAGCTGAGGAGGTAGAATGCTTCTGGGTTCAATCTCCAGTACCACACACACAAAGAAAAGACAAAGAGAAACATAAACTATGACAGTATAAGTTCTAAACCATCATCCACACTAATAAGAAAAGAAATGATGTCTAAAAATGATGCATCTAGAGATAGCAGTATTCACATATTTAGAAACGTGTGGATATGCAAACATTGCATGCAATAGCTAAAAGAGTTGAAAGTGGTTGCTTCTATGAGAAGCGTGGAAGGAATAGGTGATGAAGTAAAAAACCCACTATATTTTATTATAAATCTTCTGGTAACAATTGACACTTTCAAAGAATGTGCACATACTAATTAATAAAATAATTTATTTAAAGGTATAAAACTTTTATTGTAAATGGCTAGCACAGTGTAAAATTACTAAGCAATGAGAACTAACAAAAGAGTCAAAGACATTTGAATAAAAATTACTGATAGTTCGAAACTCATGTTTTTGATATCTCTCTTGATTTACCAGAAACATTTCAAATCTTCTTCAACTTGATTTTTATCCTTAACATATTATTTATGTACATAAACATACATAATCATAAATCCTTCTCTCTCTCACCACCAAAGCTCTTCATCTGAAATATCTCAGTTCAAATAATGTGTATGATAGACATGCACTCTTAAAATACACTTTACTAGTATTACCAGCATTTTATTAATATAATGAGAATTTTTTCTATTTCCTGTACAAATGTCAAGGCCAAGTTACACCTCTACAATGCCCAGAGGAAAGAAATCCCTGCACATGGAAGTGGCCTAATTAAAGCTGAGTGAGGAGAAAGGCAGTGCTTGAAATGTGTCCAAGCTACTCTAATTCAACCCCCTCTTCTGTAGTCTACTCTTGACTATTCTTGTATTCCAGGATTCCACTTTGTTCTCATTCTTCAGTGTCTTGCATCTCCAGCATGAGAACCGATAAGTCTCTTTTGATGAGTACTTGTTGAATGAAGGAATTGTTTTTCCTATTGGAGCATCATTGTGAAGCCTATCCATTGTTCATCCCTCTGTAGAGTTCTGCATGCCTTCCCCCAGATCACAGACCAAAACCAACACCTGATCATCTAGCTCAGTACCTGCCTACCCTGCCCAACCAACACCTTGTTAAGAAGCTGGGCACCAACCGCAGAGCTAGGCTGGAGCTCAGTTCCTGGTACCAGGTTAGAGTTGAGGAAGAATACTCAGAGTCAGCAGGAAGCCAAAGCAGAGTGCATTAGAGAGCTGAGATCAAATACCAAGGACACCGATTTTAAACCTCAAATTAAAAAGGCCAGAAGAATACAGGACTACAGATTTTATTTATCACCAGAAGAAATGGGAAAAGGTGAGGAGTGATGGAGAATAATGAGAGTAATAAGGAGACAAAAAGACAGTATGGCTATAGCATTTAGATAGAAACATGAAGGGGATAGAGTCATTGAAACAAAGGTCTAGAGCTGTATGAGGTAGCTTCTTAGTAAAGCATTCATTCTTTCAGCCAACAAATTCTCATTCAAATAGACTGGGAGTCCTCACTCATCATTCAACATATACTTATAAGGCCATGTAAGCAACTGTATCATTGTTTAATTTATGCATTCAACAAATATTTACTACTTGGGTTGAAATCCCTAATGTGTCACTTATTAATGATGTGACTTTGTGCAAAGTACTTAACCCCTCTCTTACTCAATTTTCTCACTAGTTAAATGGAGAAAAATTGTATCTCACAAACTTACTGTGAGCATTAAAGGAGTCAAGTAAAGTGCTTAGAACACTGTAACATGAAAAGAGAAATCAGTAAATTTCTTATTACCATCTATTAAATGTTATGGGTTGAATTGTGTCCCCGAAAAGAAGTCTTGACACCAGTACTCCTGAATGGAACCTTATTTGCAAATATGGTTCTTACAAGTTAAAATGAGTTCATGAGAGTGGACTCCTGTCCCCTAAGACTGGTGTGTTTATAAGATGAGAAAAGTGTGAACACAGAGACAGAGAGGAGTCTGTCAGGTGAAGAGCATCTAGCAGTGAGAAGAAGAGGCAAAAGAGGGTCCACGTTGAGACTCCAGGGGTGCTAACACCTTGAGAACCTCTAGCCTCCAGAGCTGAAAGAGAATAAATTCCTGTTGTTTTAAGCCACCCAATATGAGGTGTGGACCTCCCTGATTTATGATAGTTAGCCTTTACAATGAAGTGAAAATGATATGCATTCAATGGAAGTTGTACTTCAAACTTAGAATCTGGATCTTTTCCAGGGCGAATGGTATGTAGTACATGCCCTCCCCGGATGTTGGGAAACAGCAGCGAAATGCAGCTCCTAGTCAGCTACATGACCGTGAGAGGAAGCAACCAGGACTCTACTGCATACCACATGGCTAAAAACTGTGACACTTGACAGGTTAGGTGGTTACATGCACTTTACAATTTAATTTGAATATTTTCAACTTGCAATGAGTTTATTGGGAAATAACCCCGTAATATGTAGAGGAGCATCTGTACCTTTATACAGTGGCCCTAGGAAATCGTTTCAGTTAGCATTCCACTGCAGTGATGCAAAATACCTGATGACAACAGCTCAATGGAAGGAAGGTTTATTTGCTCACAGTTTGGGACGTTTCAAAAGTCTCAGTCCATGTTAGACTGGGTCAAGTCTACAAGGCTTAGTGCATGGTGGCAGGAAGCAGAGAGAGAGGGGAGGGGCCAGGGACATATATAATCCCCAATGTCATGAATTTAGTGACCCACCTCCTCCAGCCACAGCCTACCTGCCTACCTTACCACCCAATAAATCCATTAATCCATCAATGAATGTATCCACTGATGAGATTAGAACCCTCCTGATCCAATTATTTCACCTTTGAACATTTTTGCGTTGTCAATTCATGAAATCTTCCAGGGGACATTCTACATTCAAACCATAACAGAAACTAATGCCCAGTGCATCTACTATGTTTTAAGTTCTTTCCTAGTTTCTGGTAAACAAATGCCAGGGAGTTTGAGTTTTTTCCTAAGGCTGATATGAAGCCATGAGGCTTCACATCCAAACAGACTGTGAGTCCTGACTCATCATTCAACATATACTTATATGGCCATGTAAGCAATTGTATCATTGTTTAATTTATGCATTCAACAAATTATTGAATTTTTATTTGCAAGTACACAGAAAATATATTGTAAGAGGGAAAAGCTGGAGGTAGAAGAACCAGTTGTTAGTATGTGGCTGCAGTAGGTTGAGAGAAAGAACAGTGGCCTCAGCAAGGTTGACAGGCACTGGGATGGAGAGAAACAGAGGTACTGAAAAGACATCCTGAAGATAGAATCCACGGTTCTTGTGATAGATTGGGTGAATGATAGAAGGGGGAGGTTTCTGACTTGAATTAGATGATGGTGGTGCCATGTGCTGAGACAACAAAGAAAGGAGGCATTCCATTTGGACATGTTGAATCTTAAATATCTGAGAGACATATGAGAGAAACCCAGTAGTTAGCTGTATATGAATCTGGCATATGAGTCAGACAGATCTTAGCTGGAAGTTTACATTTGGGAATTAGCATGTTGTTAGTAGGTAGAGAAGATTATATCATGAAGTTGTATAGAGTAAGGGAACAATTCTTGTCTTGTGAACCAACTTAAATAATGCAAACAAAACTCCTTTTTTGTATATATACATGTGAACTTTTTGTAGTGAATATATAGCTTTTTTTTTCAGATTTTTTTTTATCCTTTATTTTGAAACCGGGTCTCACGAAGTTGCAGAGGGCCTCACTAAGTAAAGAGAGAGAGAGACAGAGAGAGAGAGACAGAGAGAGAGAGAAAGCTGAGGCTGGCCGCGAACCCGGATCCTCCCATCTCAACCTCCCAAAGTACTGGGATTACAAGCGTGCGCCACCACGCCCAGCTTTTTTTTCAGATTTTTAATAGCATTAGTGATTCACCAAAAAAAAAAAAAGGAAAAAAAAAGAGATCTCCTGGTGTATAAAGTAAGAAGACAAGAAGGTCTCGGACCAAACATTGAAACAGGTAAAGTTTAAGAAATAATTCTGAAGACCAAATTAGGTGAAAGGACACCAAGGATCACAAGTCAAGGGCTAAGGATGCTTCAAGGATATGGGTGTTGTCGCTAATGTCAAATATTGCCAAAAGCTCCAAATCAAGGGTGAATGGGCTTTGCCTTCAGGTATGTATTGTGATCTTGTCAACAGCAATTTAAAATGAACTGGTTGGAGCATAAATCTTTTTTTCTTTTACAATTGTATTCTTTATTCCTTTGTATCTATATTTATACCTTAAATAAGTTATAAAAAATATTACAGTAAAAATAATCTAGCAAGAATTTGATTTAATATCACACTTTTCTTAAAAGAAACCAAGACTTTTTTTCACTTTTTTGATACTGAGGTTAGGTTATTTGAACAATTCATTAGACTCACTTATCACTTTAGTGTTATGGTAATCTATGGCTGCACCTCAGTTTTAAGCAGTCATGATGTCATTCATTTAATTATTTAGCATTTATTGAGAACTTCCTGTGTGCTTAATAGGACTTGGAAGTACAAAGATAAATAAGAATTTTTGGTCCCCAAGAACTAAAAATATAGTGGAGGAGATAATCATAAGTATACAAAAATAAATGTTAGGTTGTGCAAAAGTGTCAAAAATGTGGTCCAGGCACATAAAGGACTCCATAGCCAACAATTTGTGGATGAGTCATAACAAGGAAGGGTGAGAGGGGACAAATGGTTGGGCATCAGAGTGAGCTGGATCCCTGCATGGCTTTTTTGGCTCAAGACTAGTTCAGACACCTTTTCCATTTCTAACCCTTCTATTAAATGCCATTATAATAATGTCAGTAGACATTCTGCTCCTGTTAAGTTAGTCTTTGATCAACAAGAGTCTTTGAGTCATACTGAATTGCCATTCTAAGTGTCAGCTCTGAATATACCATGTGAAAAGCTATTTGGCTGGAGTTTATAGTTTGAAATTTTGAAAAATCCACATCTCCCATTGTTCTAGCTCAGAAAATTATTGCCAGTACAACTCAGCTTTCTGCATCTCCATTGCTCATCTGTCCTAGATGGCTCAGGTTGGTTGCTGTCTCTCTTAGTGTAAAAGTCAATAAGATGATTTATTTAAAATAAGCCCTGCCGGGCGTAGTGGCACACGTTGATAATCCCAGTACTTGGGAGGCTTAGACAGGAGGATGGCAGGTTTACAGCCAGCCTCAGCTACTTAGTGAGGCCCTCTGCAACTTAGTGAGACCCTGTTTCAAAATAAAGAATAATAAAAAATAGGACTGGTAGTGTAGCTCGGAGGTAGAATGCCCCTGGGTTCAATCCCCGGCACTGCAAAAAAAAAAAAAAGAAGCCCTAAGTTTTCTACTTAGAAAAGGTTAGAAAAATGCTAAGTCGTGTATTATTTAGTGGAGCATAAATCTTTATGTTGAGGGGGTAAATGAGAGATGAGGGAGGGGACCCTGAAACTTAATTTAAAATAAAAAATTCTATCCTTTAATTCCACTATTAATGACCAGGATTTACTTTGTGTGTGTGTGTGTGTGTGTGTGGTTTTTTTTTTGGGGGGGGCGGTACTGGGGATTGAACCCAGGGGCATTCTACCTCCACGCTACACCCCACCCCAGGCGCTATTTTTTATTCTTTATTTTGAAACTGGGTCTCACGAAGTTGCGGAGGGCCTCACTAGGTAGAGAGAGAGAGAGAGAGAGAGAGAGAGCGAGCTGAGGCTGGCCTCGAACCCGGATCCTCCAGTCTCCGCCTCCCAAAGTACTGGGATTACAAGCGTGCGCCACCACGCCCGGCCCCCTTACTTTGTGTTTTTTTAAAATGGGTAAATCACCTTTCAACTTGCCTTATACCCATTTTCCTTTGATTTTTCTGGGAAACCCTGCTTAATTTCTCTTATTATTTAGTTACCTCCTTACTTAGCTAAGAGGGAAGACATTCTACAATGAAAATTGCTAGGCCTACATGGAAACCAAAAGCAGTAGAATTTACATTAGTTCCAAAACACAAACTTACAAATGTATATTTTCATAGCTACAGGTTAATGTTCAAATGGTAGCTGAATTGAATTCAATTATATTGAGAGACTCCTTTGGCTGGACAATAGTGAGAAGATGTAAATTCAAACATCTGAGGCCTGGGCTGTATCTAAATTATGCCCAAACTTTTATTGTAATTATCAACCAAAGGGTTTGAGAAGAGCTTCCTGGTAAGTCAAAAAACAAGTTAAGCTTTTGTGTTTCAAAAGATGATTTGGCATCACAGAAGCAAAAACATTGGTAAAGACATTGGTTAAAGCATTTTGAAAAATAAAACTATTCCATAAAAGGAATGAGGACTATGCTGATAGTGTGGCTTATTTTACTTTAAAAAGACACCTTTTCTATTATGGCAGAACTGAAAATGCTTCCCTCCCTCCCTGCATCTATTTCCATCACAGATTAGTCACCCTTGGGCATGCTTACTCTCTAATATGTTCATGTCCCTCTACTGCCTCTTAATCCTCTTGGGATCAGGGACTGCACCATATTCATCTTTATTCATCTATCAATCGCACAATAAAATTTAAAATGCATTAAATGAATGAATGAATTTTAATTATTCACCCAAATATACCTATTAATCTCCTTTTGAATTTCCATCTGCGCAATAAGAATTGGAATTTTTCTGTTGTCTTGTAGTTAAAGATGACATTTTTCCCATACTGCATTGGAACATTATTAATAAGACAATGGAAAAGAAAATGTCACAATTCATTTGAAATGCAAAGAGCAAATAAACAGCAGTTAAATAACAGACATTAAATGTTGCACATATGTCAAGTAATAACAAGAATGCTTTTCTTAGAATTTGAAACATTGATGAGTGAGATTGTAATGGCATTAGAATTTTTTAGGCTAACACAGAATCTGGTGCAGATTAATAGTTCTGTGCATTAAAACAAAAAAAGGGAACCCTAAATTGGTGGAAGCCATTCTGCTGACAGAGATGCCCTAACTTCAAAGCTTGTTATTTGAAATTATAAGAGTGATCAGAATGCATATGGCTGGGGGAGAGAACAAGGAGAGTTTTTTTGGTTGCAGTAGCTATACTTTTTGTAGCTCACTAGCTCCTTAAGGATTGCAAGTGGACCCATTGAGGAGGGAATCACTACCACTCTAAAGCAAAGCATAACAAAACAAAATGTAAACAACAACAACAGCAGCAAAATACACATTCACACCATTGGATAAACTCATTGAATTGGATTTTTATTATTTGTCCAACTCTATCTACAGTCATGATGAAAAGGCAATGAGAATTTTTAAGTTATTCTGATTAAATTGTGCATAACAATTGTACTCAGAAAGATGAAATCTCATTTCCACATTCTAAAAACTTGTAATATGGCAAAATTTACTTGATTAACATTAAAAAATAAAAACTGGATAAAATGTATCCAAAAATTCCTGTGAAGTTTTAAAATATGGAATAAAGGTGTTTAGCATGGTTATGTAGAGTTACCAAATTATGCATCTTTGCAGTGCACAAGCGACTACTAAGAAGTGTCAAGGAGTGACAGGGACCCTCTGTATATTTATTATGTCACCATAAATTTATTGGGTGCTAGGCCCTGATACCATTCCTCTAGTGATAAACCAAGAAGCAATATAAAATGTGTTTTTTCTATAAAAAATGCAAATATTTATCTGCATGTTGGAATTCTGAGTGAACTTTTCTATCTATATCTATAACATCTTCCAGGAAATCTCACAAGAATAAGTTTGTGGAATTTGTGACCCTTGTTCTTGAATGGCATAGTGTGATGTCTATAATATTTGTAGCTAAAGCATGAACAGTTTTCCCTACAGAGATTCATGTCAGGATCCAAGAGTGAGCAGAAGGCTCCTTTTCCTCTGATCATATAAGCACATCAAATTGAAGTTACCATGATTAATTTTCCATCATTTTTGGAGAAGGACTACCTCAAAGAGATGGCTTTCTGTATACACCTCCACTTTCAGGATAAAATGATTCGAATCTCCTTCCAATTTATTCCACACGTGAAAGAGAAGCTAAGTCATCATATTGAATGCTGTTTTAAAAATTGAAACTTTGAATGTATTGTTTTATTTGATCTCCTTTTTCCTTCTGTATTTGTGTATCTAACCCTGACCTCACTCAACATTCAGCCTGGAAGTCCAACTGCCTGTTTGAGATCATTACCGGAAGTTTAACATCCCAACTCAATGATGGTCCCCACCTGTGTTAGTCAGCTTTCTGTCACTGTTAACAAATATCTGGGAAAGTTTTATTTTGGCTCACAGTTTTGGGAGTTTCAGTCCCTGACTGACCCTGTTGCTTTGAGTGTGTGGCAGCACATCATAGCAGAAGCACATGGCCAGGTTAAGTGCCTCACGTCTTGGCCAGGATGCCAAAGAGAGAGAGGAAGGGGAAAGGCTTGGGGTCCCACTATCCCCTTCAAGGGCATGCCCCAGTAACCTGAAGACCTTTCACTAAGCCCCGCAAATTACATATATACTGGAGATTGAACCCAGGGACATTCTACCTCTGAGCTATAGCCCCACCCCATTTATTTATTTATTTATTTATTTATCTATTTATTTATTTATTTTGTGGAAATAGGGTCTCCCTATGTTGCTGAGTCTGGCCTTGGACCTATGATCCTTCTGTCTCAGCCTCCTAAGTACTGAGATTACAGGTGTGCACCACCACATCTGGTTTAGACCCCACCTTTTTTTTTGTGTGTGTGGTACTGAAGAGTAAACTCAGGGGCATTCTACCTCCGAGTTACACCCCCAGCCCAACTTTATTTTTTATTTTGAAACAGGGTCTTGCTAAGTTGCAGAAGGCCTCAAGAGGCTGACCGTGAACCTGCAATCCTCCTGTTTCAAGCCTCCCAAGTACTGGGATTACAAGAGTGTGCCACCACTCCTGGCTATACACCCCACCTTTTAAAGGTTCACCACTTCCCAACAGTGCCGAGCTAGGTACCAGGCCTTTAATACATGGGCCTTTGGGGGATACTTAAGGTCCAAACTATAGCATCACCCCTTCCTCTAACCTTCCTTTCCCTTGCAGCAAATTAAGCCATCATCCACCCAACAGCCCAGGTAAAAAACCTGGGAATCTCTTTAGTCTCACAATTCCTTTATCTTCAATCAATTCTGCAGCTAGTTTTATAAGTGTTACTTTCAGAATATATCCTGAATATGTCTACTCCTCACTATCTTATATCTATCATATCAGACAAGTTACCATCATCACCTAACTGCCAGCAAAGACATGCTAAAAACCCATCTCTCGGCTCCCACGTCATCACTCTGTAGTCCAGTCTCCACTCGGCAAATAATTTTTTAAAATATGGTGGGTCCATTCCCAGTTTTCTGAGGAATCTCCACACTGATCTCCATAGTGGTTGAACTAGCTTGCAATCCCACCAACAGTGTAGAAGAGACCCAGTTTCCCCACATCCTCGCCAACATTTGTTGTTGTTTGACTTCTTAATGATTGCCATTCTTATTGGGGTCAGATGAAATCTTAGAGTAGTTTTGATTTGC
>PVJS01018577.1:0-34720 GCA_004027185.1 Glis glis | reverse complement strand
TAAGAAAGTAGTGAATCCATGGAATTACTGTCATAAACAATGTGTATATATGAGATTATACCAACATCATTCTCAGTGCTACATGTGGGGGGGAGGCGGGGGGGAGGGACACCAAGAGCTGTGTGCATGTATGTTAACACCAAACTGATACTCATTGTGATGTGAGACTACAATGCACCAATAAAAACATAAAAAAAGAGGGACAATTATACTGGAATGTAAGTCATGAGGGAAGGGGAAGGGTCCCACTAGCAGGTTGCATGGGACACATAGATAATTCGCAATAAATATTTGTTAAAGAAATGAAAGATATACTTTTATTAAAGATCTTAATGTATATGAAGCATTTACTACACACCTAATTGCGTTTTTCTGTTTACAAAGTTTAATTAGATATTCTTAAGCAGCAAGACTTTGTTTTTGGTTAATTTATAGGTGGAAGTATTCATAAAAAATTCTGATTTCCTTAGTTTTCTTATTATTTCTTATAAGAAACAGATAAACTGAAAGGTGCTAGTTATCACATGTGAATCACAGAGAGAAATATGAACTAATACTAATTTGTTACTCCAAATTAGTATTAGTAAATGAGATATTTCAGTAGCAACATGCTCTTTCTATATTTTTACATAATTCTATAATAATTTGCCTTCATTTGAGCTGAATATGTGTATTGTAAGACAACAGAAATACTAGCTTTAGGGTGTTCTAATTGGCAAAGTTCTGGATAACTAAGCTTTTAATGTCTTTAACTTTCTCATCCCTCTTATTTTATTCAATGACTTCTTGTTTGGTCCTTAGCAAAAATGGAGAACAAGTGTTCATTGTCATCCACTAAAAACTATTTGCTTATTTAAGACTATTGAATTACCCATCAAAATCTCTTCTTCAGCATTAAAAACTAATGGTTGTTTCACTGAAATTAAAAACAATTAACATCTACTATGTGCTGAGACAAATAAAAACATCCCTTTTTAACAAACACAGATTATAATATCTTGAGGATATATGTATATCTCACATGTAGAAATTATAGTAAATATTGCAAAGAACATATAAAACACTGTGGAATTATGGAGATGTGGGACCTTTGAAGGCTTAGTGGAAGGCATGCATTATAAACTGCATGTAGAATTTTTTAAAAAACTGCATGGCAGTCTAAGAAATGGCACATTGAACAAAGAGGCTGGAGGTTCAGGCACATGCTGCTAATGATTGAAATAGGGTATACTTAAGGTCAAATTGTGAAAAGTCTTCATGCTTCAATGAGGAGTTTGAATTTTTATTGAGTGCATTGTAATTTTACATCATAATGGGGTATAGAATGTTAGAAAAATACATGCACACAACTCTTGTTGCCCTCCCCACTGGGTCCCCCCCTCACCCCACAAATCTTTGAGATTGGAATTGGCAATTTTGTGTACGTACATAGCATTATATCTACTATTGCATTCTTTATAACTTTGTCCCCCCGCCCTTCCCTAATCACCCTCAGTCACTCCCCTGAAGTCTCTGCTCATCTGTCTGGTGTTGCCCTTATTGCCAAATATCTCTCTAGCTTCCACATATAAGAGATAATATACATCTATTTGTTCTTTGGGACTGGGTGCACTCAGTATAATATTCTCAAGTCCATCCATTTTCCTGCAAATGGTCTAATTTTGTTTTTTATGGCTGAGTAAAATTCCATTGTGTGTATATACCAGAGTTTTGTGATGCATTCATCCATTGATGGACATCTAGGCTGGTTCCATAATTTGGCTATTGTAAATTGTGCTGCTATGAACATGGGTATGCACGTATGATTAAATATTCTGATTTCATTTCCTTTGGGAAGATGCTACAACGTGCACAAGGTGGACAGGAGCCTGGTGTTGACTCCCTGAGAGAATCTCAGCATGTTGAGAGGGAGAGATGAGGCTACACACAGGTGTACCTGAATCATAAAAGGTCATGTGGATCATGTAACAATGGTGCATTTAACCCTAAAGGCAATGGGAATCCCCAGTGAAACAGACTGAATTCAGGAAGTAGTATCATTAGATTAGGTTTTTAAAAACATCATCCTGGCTGTAGTGAAGGGCAGAGTGTGTGGGGGCAGTGGTGGCCACACTGATGTGAGAAGAGTGTGTGTTCTCTAAGAGAAAGATAAGTGGCCTGGATTGTGGACTTAACCTGTGGGGATGGAAAGAAAAACATGGATTCCAGACAAATGCAGTAGATACAATTGATAAGATTTGGAGCACTGTTGTCCAATAGCAATATAATGTGGGTCACATACATAATTTTAAAGTTAAATGGAAAAGAAGCCAGTGCAATTAATTTTAATAATATAATTAATTTAACCCAGTATATCTAATTAGTGTTTTTCTACATGCAATCAATATGAAGCATATTAGTGAGACATTTGATAATCTTCAAAATCCAGAGCGTAATCTACACTTACAACATATTTCAATTTGGAGTAGAACATTTAAAGCATTCTCTATTCAAATATAGCTCCTCGCTAAATATTTGGAGTAGCTGAGGGTGCAGATATATCCTGACTTGAATGCTTGCCCTGGTAGTTTCTATAATCTTTGGTAAATTAATATCCTATTCTGAAAACCTCGTTGCATTATTGTAATGATTGAATGAAATAATGTACATGAAAATGAATGATGTTTGATGAAGGATCATTCGATATGAGAAATCGGTAGTTGTCCCTTTAGGCATTTTTGAGCATTATGATGCTCAAAAATATTCAATGTAGTGAGAAAAGAATTTTAAATTCGCTGACGTTTTTATAAAGATAAAAATTTTCTAATTGGTTTCTTATTACAGATAAACCATAATTTGGAATCGTTGGCCTGCATTGCATCCTTAGGTAAAAGACAATAGACAAGTGGATTGGTGAATCCTAAAACTGTGCTTTAATGTCACTAATATTTTTGTTCCAGAAAAAAAAGTGACCTCTGGGGGTAAAATAAATTGTGACATTGCATCACTTTTTCACATTCTATTAGTTTTCATGAACAACTCTTTTACTGTGTCTAAATGCATTCAATCTCTAGCAAACACTACAGAAAAACCTATTACCATCAATTTTTATAACGTTGCTGTGAAGTGATTTATTTCAGAAGCCAAAGCAATACTTTCCTTTCTGTTGGTAGAGGTCACAAAGATTATTCTGGCTGCTTTTGATCGTGCCTACCTGGTTGATGAATTAAAACAGTTAACACATCAAACTAATTTTCAGATATTCTCTCTTTTTTAACTCCATAGGAATTTTCCCACAGATACATCAGAGGAGAATTTAGCTCAAGGCAACTGTTTAATCAATCATATGATTCTCTAGGCAGCTTCTCTATTAGGGAATGAGACTTTTTAGCTGGAGCAGCATAACTGAACTGTAAGCCGCATATTGGGGGAGATACCCACTTTTACTCACTTTCTACATTGTAGTTGATGAGTTTTATCAAAATGCAAGTCTAAGTAGGCCATTTTTTAGCTTATCACCTTGCAATGACTCATTTTGCTTTTAGATCAAGGCTACAGTCTGTAAGATGGCCTACATAGCTCAGCACAGTATACCTGCCTGTCCATATTTTCTTTACAGTTTATCCCCTACAGATCTGTGCCCCTTTCTGTATCTTGACCTAGATATACTCTCCTTATCAGCCAAACTGGTCTTCTGTGGTTCATCAGGTGTACAATATTTTCTTTCACCAGGACTTTTTCATAAACCATTTCCCATGTTTGGAATAATCGGTATCTACCTTTTTAGTTTACACATGGTTATAAGAAATACCACAGGTCTTATGCATTCTTCATCCAGTTCCTGAATGGCAACAGAACATCTTCATCAATGCAAAAATCCCCAAAGTTGCCCTTCAATGACCACACTAACTTCCTTCCAGCATTTCCATCATCTACTTACCTTTGGTAACCTCTAATCTTTTCTCCATTTCTTTAGTCATTTTAAGAATGTTCTATAAGTGGGATTATAGAAGATGTAAACTATAGGAATTGGCTTTTTTTCACTCAATATAATTCTTTGGAAATTCTTCCAGGCTACTGTGTATATCAGTTGTCTGATAATTTTTTTTTCTTATCGCAGATGTACCACAGTTTGTTTAACCATTCACTCACTGAAGGACATCTGGATGTTTCCAGTTTAAGGCTCTTATGAATACAGCTGCTATAAACATTTAAACATTCATGTACATGTTTTTGCATGAACATTAATTTTTCATTTCTCTGGGATAAATGCCCAGAAGTACAACTGCTAGGTGTTATGGTAGTTGCATGTTAAATTGTTTTATTTATTTATTTTTTAACTGTCAGACTGTTTTCTTGAGTGGCTGTGCCACCAGCACTGTATGAACCTGTTTCTCATCCTTGCTAGCATTTGGTCTTGTCATTAATATTTATTTCATAGAGCTAACAAAACATGTAAAAGACTTGTGTGCTTAAACTACCCACACTGATGAGAGAATTCAGAGAGCTAAATAAATGAGGCAAATGTTCAGGGAGTGAGAAGGATGTCTCTTTATTGCAGGGCTATGTGAAAGTTTAGGCTAGCTCTGGGATCTACATTGATATTGTGGGGGTAGGGGCTAATTAATGTCTAGTGAGGATGAATTCCATCTCTCGATTTGACTGTTTCTTGTTTTGTGTGTGTGCAGTCCTGGGGATTGAACCCAAGGGCATTCTATCTCTGAGCTACGCCCCCAGCACTATTTTTTATTCTTTATTTTGAAACAGGGTCTCACTAAATTGTGGAGGGCCTCACTGGCCTCGAACATGGATCCTCCTGTCTCAGCCTCCCAATACTGGGATTACAAGCATGTGCCACCATGCCCAGCTCTATTTGACTGTTTCTAACACCACTCTGTCAGATACTTGGGGGCATTCTTACAACCTTCTGAGGGTAGGAGTCTAGTCACCCCATGAGTAGGAGGATGGATATAGTTTTACTGTGATGTTTGATTAGAGCAGAATAATTATTGTCTAAAAGTTTCCTATCTTTCTCCTTTTTCCTTTTTCTAATCCCTTGTCTAGAGAGATCAGGTTTCCGTTGCAACTTTTGGCAATTCTAGTTTACTATTTTCATCATCTCCAAGTGTAGGATATATGAGACAGGAAGGAAGCCCGAGGAACTTGCTACACTTGGGTCCTGTGGTCTCTAGGATTGCTTTCTTCTCCCGACCTTTTGGAGTTTTCTGATATGTGTTTAATATATAATGTCTATGAATTTTCCTAGTACTTAGCAAAAATAATAGGAAAACATATTCGGTCCCATATTACCAGAAGTGGTAGTGACGCTTGGCTTTAAAAATATCTCCTTTATTATTTAGTTCTACTGGGAACACTTCCCTGACTTCATTTAGGACCCGAGGCAATTGACAATGAGAGGCACTCATAGGAACATGTAATTTTTTTCTCCTAGTGTATATTTTGAAGTTAAAATTTTAAATTAATTTGACTGATTATTTGATTAATTTGCCTTCTTTGTTAGCTCCTATGCTTCATATGGGTAATTGTGTTCCAGTTATATTTTTATTCATAGTGCCAGGCAACTCTGCCTAGGCATTAATTGTAGATTTCTAATGAAATTTAGATGTCAATATGACTGTGTAATAAAGTAAAAAGGGGTATAGTTGTGCAGACAGGTTTTGCTACTTGGCTAGGTGTATAATTTTTATGTTCCTGGTACAAGTCTTCACACAACGTATGGCACAATGATAACCAGTAGCTATTAGTTCCTGAAACTGCAAGCTTACTTTATTTTCCTTTGTATCATTGGTGACAGACACATTTTTCAGGACTGTAATGGTTTGTATTTAAAATGTCCCCCTAGCCTTCACAGAAACAAGGAGGCAATGTTGCAAACAAGGCTTGGTTGCTAAGAAGGGTTTCCGGGGGTGTGGCCTTGGAGATTATACATGGCCCTTACTTCCCCCTGCTCTCTTTCTCTTCCTGTTTCTGGCCCCCACCGTGTGAGAACAGAGCTTTGCAAGTGCAGTCTCTCCTGCTTCCTGCCACCACGCCCTGAGATTCAGACTCTGGCCTCAACTCACATGGACTGAACCCAGAATCTCCAAAAAGCTGTGAGCAAATAAATCTTCCTTCCTCTAAGTTGTGTGGTCAGTCATTTTGGATTATATCAGTGAAAATGTTGACTGAGGCAAGGACCTAATAGAAATTCTATAATTAATCAAATGAAATTAAAATAATATGTTTCATTCATTAATTCTCCCTCTCCCCCACCCTCAATGGCTATTATGTACATATGTGAGAATACCAATGCCAATCTCAGTATCAAGCATGGGGAAGGGGGTTTGTGGAGAGGGCATGGGGGGAAGCTCACCAACTGCTGTGAGCATGTATGTCACTATCACTATTTACTACATTATGATATGAGACTATAAGACTATGATGCACCAACAAAAGTATACAAGATAAAAAAAAATGTGTTTCATGTCTTTTTAATGGGACTAATATGATACATCATACATCCAGGGAAATGTAAAGAACAGGGGTAAAAAGTTTATATTAAAACGTAGTTTAGCTCAGGAAGCAAAGGTGCTATTTTATCAATGGTTCATCCTCAAATCAGAGCAGCAGGTAGAAAATGATAAATACAATTTCAAGGATAGAGAACAAATGTTCACAGAATAATAATCACCATAGAAAGTTACAGGAACAAGCACATTTGGAAATATAAAAAGAATATAAACTGTGCTTGGAAACCAGGAGTCCTCTAAAGAAGTAAATAGAAAATTTTTTATCAAATGGAATCAAATTTACCTCTAACAGTCAGGAAAAAAAAAGAGCCAAAGAAAAGGTAACTTTTGTTTTCTTAGGCATCAAAATATACACTTAGCATTGCTCATGGGAGGGAAAGAGCTGTAGGAAAAGGTATTTATAGCCTTTTGCTGACCTCTTCTTTAGCATCTCGGGTTTGTGTCATAAACCTTGTGACACTGCCCACAGAGTGACTATAAAGGGCTTATCCTTGGGGTTAAAGGTGCCTATCAAATTTTGAACAATGCAGTATATATAGATGTTTGTAGTTTTGAGAAGGCTGCAACTTGTGATCATGAGAAAGAAAAATAAAAGTACAGATAATTCAGAAATCTATGGTTCAAATATGAATGAAACCTAGGATAGGAAGATATAGGAGACCTCCAGGAAATATATACAAATGATGATGGTAAATCTGACATATATATGCCAGGCATCACTCTGCATGTGTTAAATCATTCAAACCTATATCCTAAATCATTTAGCCTATGTACTAAGTCTTTTAATGTAACATTACTGATGTTTATATCCTAATATTAATGCTAGGGTATAGATGATATATTTTTCTCCTAGGCCTATTGACACTCTGCCTTCTCAGAGGGAGAGGATGTGTGCTTGGGATGAGAGAAGAGATATCGTACACTCTACTCTCATTATTTCTGTTATGGGTTGAACTGTGCATGCCCCCAAATTCATATATTGACATCCTAATACCCAGGGCATCAGAATGTAAGCTTATGGTAAAATAGGCTTATTGCGGCTGCACTTAGTTGAGATGAAGTCATATTGCAGTGCAATGAAATTTTACTCCAATATGGCTGGTGTTCTTATAAAAAGACAGGTGGACTCAGATGCACATGGAGGGAAACTGCCATTAGAACATAAAGAGAGTCATCTACCAGCCAAGGAGACAAGCCTGGAACTGACTCTTCCCTCAGAGACCTCAGCAGGAACCAACCTTGTCAACATCTCAATTTCAGACTCTGACCTCTAGAACTATAACGCAAAAAGTTTCTGATGTTTTAAGCTACCCAGTTCATGGTACTTGGTTATGGCATATCTAGCAATCGAATGCACTTTCTCTGGAACAAATATTTTTTAAAAATTTGGAGGTAATGTATTCCTTTGGAACAAAACAAAACAATGAATCCAAAAACAATGAAAGCCCTCTTCAGAAAAAAAAAAATGCAAATACCCACATAGAATTTCAGGAATTTCATGGATGTTCTGTAGTCTACCCATAAAAGTCACCCCCATCCCAAATCAGACCAAGAACGTTTTCCCTCATCATTGCAATCTTCCCAAACACTTTATTAATGCCTGCTAAAACATGGCCCTCAAATGAACATTTTCCATGAAAAGAACCCACTATGGAGATGACTATGGATGTTCCTCAAAAGACTAGAAAGGGAACCACCATACGACCCAGTGATACTACTCCTTGGCCTTTTTCCAAAAAATTAAAGTCAAAATATTATAGTGACACATGCATACTAATGTTTATAGCAGCACAATTCATGATAGCCAAATTATGGGACAACCTAGATGTCCACCAACAGATGAATGGATAATAAATATGTGGTATGCACACAATGGAATTCAACTCAGTTACAAAGAAGAACAAAATGCTGTCATTTGCAGGAAAATGGATGGAACTAGAGGATATGATGCTAAATGAGATTAGCTAGTTGTATAAAGTCAAGGGTTGTATGTTTTCTTTTGTATGTGGAAGCTACAGAGAAAATAGGAAACAAAGGGGACTTTGGATCAATGTGGAGAAAGACCAGTACAATAGTGGAAAGAGATTAGGGAGGGAGGTAGGGAGGAGAAGAAGGAGAACTGATGAAGGAATCAGTTTGAATAATGCTAAGTCCATCTGTGAAGGTATCACTACCTATCTCACTGATATGTGTGGGGAAAGGTGGGTAGTGGGGCAGGATCCAGAGGAAAGCACACGAAGTTCTGGAAACAAGTATGCTTGTATCATTTTGAACCTTGCTATGATGTATAATTACAATCCACCAATGATAGTGTATGTAAAAAAGAGCTACCCCCACAGACCGACAACATATTATAGTATCAGAAAAGATTGTGGCTATAAGAAGCTGGTTTCATGAGGCCATATCTCAATTGCCTTTGAAATACCATGGACTCTGGGCTACCACAGTTCCCCACTACAACATATAGCTTTTCCTCTATTTTTCCTTTCTTTTTTTATCTAAAAAATCTGTCTTTCATAATTGCGTGGTATGATTTGAAAAGCCAAGTTTAGAAATAGTTGGGGTCCATGAGTGACTGTTTTGTTGTGTTTTAGGAAAAAGAACTTGAAGTAAAAGTGACTAGTCCTGTTTATATTTAAAACTTCAAATAAAAGTTGAGGGGGAAGAGTGTAAGTATTTGGTGAAGTAATGAGTCGGAGAAAGAGATTTCTGAAAGTATAGAGGGTCTTTTGTAGAGGAGATGGGAAGAAGCCAAAAACTCATTGTTTCTTTCACACAAGATTTAGCACTGAAAGTGTTTATATATATTCTAGGTCTCCTGTAATATGTTTTATATCTACTAGGCTAAAAGGCTTTATAGAGAGAAACATAACAACCAGCTGACTATATCATTCTTCTCTGTCAGTATTTATAACTATGTCTTGATGTCTGAGAGTTGGATTTCTCCTCCTGCGCAAGTAAGGGACCTTTCTGGTAGTGTGTTTGAAACTCTGGAAAACTCAGTCTGTCTTCTAATGTCTTTTTCTAGCCATAGGTAGCAATTACTCATGCCATGGCCCTATGTTATTCTTGATGTATGCCTTCTACTTTTGTGCATATGATTTTTTCTATCCTTCAATGTATTAGTCTGTATTTTGTCGCTTTAACAAAATTTCTGAGGATGGGTACATTATAAAGAAAAGAGGTAGTTGATTTTGTGGTACATGTCTGTAATCTTAGTACTTGGGAGGCTGAACAGGAGGATCACATGTTTGAGACCAGCTTTAACAACTGAGTGAGACTCCCAGCAACTTAGTGAGACCCTGTTTCAAAATAAAAAATAACAGCACTGGGGGAGTAGTTCAGAGGTAGAATGTCTCTGGGTTCAATCCCAATACCCCCCCCCCACACACACACATAAACAACCATAAAAAAGGAAAGAGGTTAGGACTCGGGGTTTAGATTAGTGGTAGAATATGTGCTTAGCATACATGAAGCCCTGGGTTAAATTCCAAGCACCCTATTCACCCACCCACCCACCCAAACAAAAAACAAACAAACAAAAACAAAAACAAAACAAGAGAGAGAGACAGAGAGAGACAGAGACAGAGAGATAGAGAGGAAAAATAGGCTTATTTGGCCCACAGATGTTTGGAGACTGAAAGTCCAAGACCAAGTGGCCCATGAGGGTCTTGTAGCTACATCAACCTGGCAAATAGCATCATGGTGGGAGCATGTGTGAAAGGGAGAGAGCAGTCACGTGGTGAGACAGAAAGCCAGAGAGATCCAGAGGCTCTTATGGTTTGAATGTGGGGTATCCCCCAGAAAAGCTCATCTTCTGATGGGTTAATAACTTAAATGGACTTACTGGGTGGTAACTGTAGGCAGGTAGGGTGTGGCTGGAGGAGGTAGGTCACTGGGGTGTGGCTTTGGGGCTATATCTGTCCCTGTTTTTCTCTCTCTCTGTCACACACACACACACACACACACACACACACACACACACATACTTTTGGCTGCCATAAGTTGAGCAGCTTTCTTCCATCATGCCCCACCACCATGTTTCTTGAACTTCTGTACCCATGAGCCAAAATAAACTTTTCCTCCTCCCAGTTATTCTTGTGAGGTATTTTGGTCACAGCAACAGAGGCCAAACTTGCTCTTTCTCTAACAACTTCCTTTGGGGGAAATAACTGGGGTCCTGAAAGAACTCCATTAATTCCTTCTGAGGGCAGTGTCCCCATAACCTGACCACCTTAGGCCCCACCTCTTAGGGATTCTACCCCCTCAGCAACACCATACTGGGGACCAAGCTTCCAGGCACAGGAATCTTTGGGGGGAAACATCAAAATCATATCCAAGCCATAGCAATCATTTTGAGAAAGAGATACCTTGTGTTAATATTAACAACTTTTTATATATCAGCTATATCAACCAGAAGAATGACTTCATATTGATCTGCTGTTATTATCACCATTAAACAAACAAGCCAAATGCAGTCTGGAAGATCATTTTGTCTGCATGCCAAAAGACATTTCAGAAAGCCCAGTTGTCCTGACATTTGCCTCCACAGGACAGAAGCATCATTTAGAAGCATTCCTCTCATGCTACTCTTTTTCATATGAGTCTCTTAGTCTGGGAGGCTTAATTATTTGTGCTTATTGAAATCCTGTTCATTTTTTCAACTTAATACACATGCCAACTCCATGAAGTGCTTTTTGCTCTCACAACTGAATGGAGCTTCTACATTTTATGATTTTTCCTTAGGTCATAGTTATTATACTCACAATGCATTTATGTAAGCTCACTCAATAGATGGTAAGATCCTGAGAACAATGCCTGACTCTGCTCATTTTGCATTTCCCGTAATACTGTACACACAGTGCTCTCAACTGTGTGCATTAGATTTTTTTCCCTTCCAGTTTATTAATATCTGGATCTGCTACTTTATTTTCCTAGCTCAGTCAGAGTTTGGATTGAGTTTTGCATTTGATGTGGAAAATAGTTTGGCAGATGCAAAATTGAAGAATGTAGGCAAAGGAACATAAAGGAAGACACCAGTCAATGTCATTTATTAAGATATTGCAGTATGCAGTGACAATGTAAGAGGTAGTTAAAAGATAGGAAAATAGAGCATAGCAGAGGAAATTTAGAAAGAACCTTAGGGAACACTTGGAATACGTTAAAGGTTATAATGTATTTAGATTTATATAGCAATTTTCTTTCAAAGAACTTAAAGGAATTGTGTTAATACAGGCAGGCATAGGTCAAATGATTACTATATATTTTATATCACCAGAGACAATGTCTAGCAACATGTAAGAATTCAGTTAATATTTGAGGTGAATACATTAAGGGCTGGGTATTTGGGAAGAAAAAAAGTCCATTAAAGAAGATAACTATGGACTGTAGAAGGGTGGTAGAGAAAACCAAGACTAGCATCTACATTTTAACCTTACTCAACTTAGGAAAAATACATGGAGGCAGGGGGTGTAAGAGAGTGGTGAGAGCTGATAAGAGCATGAATCTTTCTTGTAGAAAGATAAATATTATTTTGGTCTAAATGAAAACTCTCAGCCTCTGGCTCTGATCAGTTCAGCTACAGAAGCAGCCAGGCCTCTACCAAAAACTTGAGGTTCAGATGTGATATATCTCAGCAAGCTTGTCCAGCAAATCTTAGGTAATGGAATCTTCTTTTTAAGACATGCTCCCATGTACCTTAAATCAAGATGACCACTTCTTTAGTTTGCTCATTTGAAAAAGAAATACACTGAATATTCCATAGTGATTAATCATAAACTAATACTGGTAGTGTTCTTTGGATGTCATGCTAAAGTGACCCAAAAGTGGGTACAGAAAGTGATAAAGATTAATAGAAAATTATGGTGAGAACAGGGAAGGGGGTTGCTCTGGTTTGGATCTCAAATGTCCCCCAAAAGCTCATGTGTTGAAAGTAAAGTCCTCAATGTAGCAAGGTTCAGAGGTGGGGCTATGATTGAGAGGTTAGGCAATGGTTGGATTATGAGGGCTCTGACCTCCGCAGTGGATTTATCCATCAATCCATCCATAGCTGGAGGGACTTCTGGGAGGTTGGACATAGTTGGACAAAGGAGGTCACTGGGGATGTGCCCTAGAAGAGTAGTTTATCTTCTCCCTGTCATTCCATATTCTCTGTCTCTCTGTCTCTGTCTCTCTGTCTCTGTCTCTCTGTCTCTCTCTCTGTCTCTCTCTCTCTCTCTTTCTCTGCCTGTGGGCTGCCATGAGCTAAGCAGCTTGCCTTCACCATGTTCTTAGAGCCAGTTGACCATGGACTGAGTCCTCTGAGACCATGAGCCAAAATACATCTTTCCTCCTCTAGGTTGTTCTGGTCAGGTATTTTGTTCACTGTGACAGAAAGCTGACTAACACAGGTGACAACCTAGCTTGAAATAATTTGTCCAGTAAATAATTATAAGAAAAACTATTTTGTATTAGGAAATAACCCTGTGAAGGGAAACAGTGGCATGTTTGTGAAAAAATAAGGGTCTTTGGCTTATATTGGTGAGAAATTAGAGGAGAGGTTGGTAGGAAATATGATCTGAAAGATGACCATGGCTAGACCAGGAGGCTGTGAGTAGTTTTTTTTTTTTCTTTTCTAGATGTTCCAGGTAGACCCTTGGAATGTTTTGAGTAGAAGAGTGATATAACTTGATTTCTTTTTTTAAAAGCCATGTCTGACTGTTTTATGGAGATTGAACTGTATGGGAGCAAGAGTGGAAGCAGGGGCTCTGGTGAAAAGACCATGCACTCATTGAGGTTGACGCTTATATAAGAGTGGTAGCAGGAGAAACAGCAAAAGTGACTGAATTGGGGAAGTGTTTTGACATAAAGATGACAAGACTTGCAGATGGACTTACTGTAAAGGTGTTTTAACATAAAGATGACAAGACTTGCAGATAGATTTATTGTAAAGGAGTGAGAAACTTATTCAAAGATAACTTCGAGAGCTTGGAACTTTGCAACTAAATCTTACAGAGAAGACTGGAAGTAGCAGCTTCTAGAGGGGATGGTAAAGTCTGCCACCTTCAGCAGATGCCTCAGACCTGCCATGGAGTTACTGAGTAAGCTGTTGGATATGTAAATTCAATGGCACTAATCATGAGGACAATGCAAATTAAAGCCAAATGAGATATTACCTTCTACCTATTAGAATGGCTTTTGTCTAAAAGTTGAAAGGTAGGTGTTAGCAAGAATGCAGATAAAGAGGAACTCTTGTACATTGGTGATGGGAACATAAATTAGTATAGCCATTATGAAAAATTGCATGGAGGTCCCTCAAATTTTTAAATAGAACTGCCATATGATTTCATAATCCAAAAGAACTGAAATCAATAGGTCAGAGGGATACTTGCACTTCAATGCAAATTTCACTTTCATTGAAATATTATTTCACACTTAATTGCAGCATTATTTACAATAGTTGAGATAGGAAATCCACCTAAGCTTCCATCAATGTATAAATGGATCCAGACAATGTGGTTTATATACATAATGGAATACTATTCAGCCTTAAAAATGGGGGAAATCCTGTCATTTGCGATGACATGGATGAATCTGGAGGACATTGTGCTAAGTAAAATAAGCCAGGCACAGAAAGATAAGTACCGCATGATCTCACTTATACATGACATCTAAATAAATTCAATCCATTGAAGTAGAGAGTAAAATGATGGTTACCAGAGGCTGGGGGTGGTAAGGAGGAGAGGGATAGGGAAAGGCTGATCAAAGGTTACAAAGTTTAAGATGAACAGGAGGAATAGGTTTTGAGATTAGCTATATACCAGGGTGATGGTCGATAATAATGTGTTGTATATCTTAAAATAACTAATATAGTAAATTGATGGCAAAAAATGGTAAGTGAGATGATGAATATGTTAATTAGCTTGATTCAATCATTCGGCATTGTATACATAAATTAAATCATCACATTGTATCCCATAAATATATGATTATGATTTGACAATCAAAAATAATATAAACTTTTTTTGTGGTACTGAAGATTGAACTCAGGGACATTCTACCTCTGAGCTATACCCCCTGGCCCTTTTTTTTTTTTTTGAAAGATGGTCTTGCTGAGTTACCATGTACTGGCCTTGAACCTGTGATCCTCCAACTCAGCCTTCAAAAACTGGGATCATAAGCATGCACCACCATCTGGCTAATATAAACAAATTTTCAAAAGGAAATTCCAACATGTGCCTGAAGGCCACAGCAATGTTTGAGAGCGATTTCAGTGTGTCTGTTCAGTAACAGCCACAAAATCAGACTGTAGTGGGTCGAGGTAGGAAGCAGAAGTGAGAAGGTGGAAATAGTGTCTTTAAACCACTCTGCTATCTAGGAAAATTAGTTTAGGGAAAGTCAGGGACAAGACAGTCATGAAATTCTTTTAGAAAAAATAATTCCACATATTATTCATGAAAACATTGTATGCCTTAAATGTTTTCTTAACCACATACAAAATTGTAATAAATTCCTTATAGACTAGTTCTATTCAACAGTCTGCTTTTACTTCCAAATTACAGAAATGATCACAACAAGCTACAGTAATCTCATTATTAAATACCCAAGGGATCAAGTGATTCCCGTATGCCTCTGCTGTCAGGGTCCCCACGAGGAGGCTCCATGCCAGCTTGAATAATTTACTGACTTTCATGAGAAAAGTCTTGAAACCCACCAGAACACATACTTCACATAAAAAGCAGGATTAGGAATGATAGATTAATTTCAATTTCAAATTCAAGTCCTCATGAATGCTTTTATTTTCCTATCTACTTTTAAGCCTAAAGAATTCTCTGTATGAAGATTTTTCTAAGTGACAACTGTGTTTTTGGTATTAATAACCCTCAAATAAAGAACATCTTACATATAATAAAGAGGCAGATACTAATATTAACTTAACCATTTCTTATTCACCTCAGTAAAGGATTCATTTATTGTCTACATTATATTTTATCTGCTCCTAAAGTTCTAATAAGCCCTTTAAAATTACCAAGCATGCCAATATTACTTTATATCAATGGTCTGTGGATCTTTGGTGACCTGAATCCTTCAGAATGAAACTTCTACATCATTTTTTTCAATTTTAAAAGATAGGAAGTAACATTTATTATTTAGGTATATGGACATATATAATGTATATAATAAATTATGGAAATACCAGATTCAGAATGGTTTCCATTGGAGAAAGAACAAGCAGCACAGAGGAATTAACAATATTGTTAATACTTTATTTAACATGTTTGGTGGCTAAACTCATTATTTTCACCTTTTATATGCATGGGATAGGGATTATTATTATCCCACTTGGACATACTTAAAATTATACAATACCTGATACTCTTTTTTGTGTGTGGTACTGGGGATGGAACCTAGGTGCATTCTTCCCAGCCCTATTTCACTCTTTTTCTTCAAGAAGATGTAAGTACGCTATATATGGACAAATAGAATGCATTGTTTATCGTAAGTTTTTCCTTTAAAAAAGAGAAGCCAGGTGTGGTGGCCCACGCTTGTAATCCCAGTACTTGGAAGGCTGAGACTGGAGGATAG
This sequence comes from Glis glis, assembly GCA_004027185.1. NCBI lineage: Eukaryota > Metazoa > Chordata > Mammalia > Rodentia > Gliridae > Glis > Glis glis. Next base: position 18,647 of record PVJS01018577.1, on the reverse strand, counting down.
CAGGTTCATGGCCAGCCTCGGCAACTTAGTGAGGCCCTGTACAATTTAGGGAGACCCTATTTCTGCATCATTTTAAAAAAAACTCTCCAGGAATAGATCTCATTTCTTCCCAATATATTTTCCCATCTTTCAAACAAGAAAATCCGTTACTTCCATCTTTTTCCTTCTATGCCATAATTATCTAACAAATATTCCTTTTCTATAGGATTTTCAGCCGGTTTTTGTGGGTTAAAAAAAGTAAGATAATAAACCACAAAGTATAAAAGTACCCATGCTTTGTCATGTTATGCTTTCTCTAAAGTGACCATATGTTTTATCACAAACTAGGACAGTTAGGAGTGGGAAAGGGGTGTCATTCCTAAGTACCTAAAAGGAAGTCATTAGCTAAGACACAGCAAAAGAAACCAGGATAGATGGTTACTTTACTTTTTACCTTTCCTGTGCAGAGTGAAAATAAATTCTAAAGGAACTGCAGCAATTGTGGTTAAGGAGTGGGACAGTGTAGGTTTGTATCTTGCTCTTATAATCCCTGTGAACTTCCCCTCTCCCTTAGTGAGGATTATCACTTCAGGATGACGCTTGGCACCATCTGCAAATAGCTCACCATGTACACCACCAGTCCTGACCAATTCTTTAAACTATGCTACAACTTCTCAACTTTTCTTTTTCCTCCAGCCTTCTGCTTCCATTGTTTATTTTTCCCATTCTTGGCCTTGCTTCCCTTTTTGGATCTACGGTACATTGCACTGTTTTTTTGGACTCCGAACTCGATCCTTTCAACCATGATTTGAATTATTCCTCAGGCTAACATGTGCCCAATTCCATTATGGGACGATAACAACAACAACAACAAAAATGCTGAAATTACTTACTCAACTTTTCCATGACCTCTTATCACAGAAAGATACCATATACAGAGCCATGAATTAATGCCTTTTCTGTGACTTTGAATACCAGAATTTTGGATAAAATAATAATCTTCTCTCAGAATATGACCCAAACAGGTGTAATGTTAAATATTAACAAGTGCTTATCACTTCCAGTTTTAATTACTTCATCAGAAAACAGACGTAAACAGATCATTTAAAAACCAGTCATAGAACCTATGGAGTTGACATTGGTTGCTAATTTATAAGTCATTAAGCCTTTTCCAATTATGGTCTAAATAGCTCTATAAATAAATGTGTCACTTGCAGTCTAAAAGAGTTGGTTGTCAGGGCTGAGTGACATCCAAGTTTATTTTAAATCATAGCTCCCAGTTTGGGAGTTTTCATATATGAATTCATTTATAACTGCTCTTAGTTTCTTGCTTAGTGCCAATGAGAATGGAAAATGGTATGGCGTGTATCTGTTTTAATACATTTGAGAGGCACACTGCAAATTAAGATGACAGATGGGAAGAACCACTATTGACTTGGGGTAATTCAGAAAGGGTTGCCAAGAGCCCATTAATTTTGTGTTCCAGAAGTTAAGGCACCAGCTTGAAAATCATAAATCAACTGTGCTAAAGTAATGAAAAAAAGCTTTGCTTTTTTTTTACAACGAGAAAAACACAAACAATATACATCTATTTATCAACGCAAAAACTAATGGGTATTTAACCCTTTTTTACTCTGTAGCAGTTTATAAATTAGGATACCTTTTTTCTGAAATGGGAATAAATTGCAATTACGGACATTTGGGAATTCCAACACTTCTGAGAATTAAATTATTCCAATTCCTATTATAATAGAGCATTTATCAAATTTCAAAAAAGATAAACATACATTTTCTGTGTGAAATTCCTGTTCTGTAGATCTAATAATTGATTACAGGACTAGTGCTCATTGGGATGGATTAAATATGGTAGATGATTAAAGAATGATGAACCAAATGATAGAGGACCTCACTGGGCCTCTCAGGGACAAACTACACCAGTCAAGAAATGTCACCAGAGCTGTTTCTCTTCCTCCATTCCTACCTCCTTAGTTCAAGCCATCACAACCTCATATTTACAAGCTAACAGCCTCCGTCAGTCTCTGTACCGGGTCATTATTACTCTTGTTGGTTTTTGTTGCACTTTTTCAAATCAGCCCGAAGCATCTACTTCAAAGAGTGTATCAAGTAATGTGTGCATGCGTTTATGTGTCACTTTGAATCTCGCTGTGATGTGTAATTATAATGCACCAATAAAAGTATTTTTAAAAAAAGTGTACCAAAGTATGTCATTTTCCTGTTTAAAACACCCTAAGGTCTTCTCACCTAAGTTAGAGTGAAATCCAAAGCCCTCCCCATGGCGAGGAGCCTCTGCATGATCTGGCTTTTCCTGTCTTTTTATCTTTTCTATGTCCTTGCTTCTCTAGTCAGTTCTCTCTGTGCTTGTTGGTGTTCTTGTTGTACCCGTCTTTGTGCCACAAAACATTTGCCCTTTCTATGTCTCTGTCTGAGCACTTACTCCCTGGAAGTTCACATGATTCAACTCATTTAGATATCTGTTCAATGTCATCTTCTCAATATCTGGTCAACCAACTCTTTCTCAGTTCTTTATATCTGATACCTTGTACATATTATATCATTTTTCTAGGATTCAATTTCCTCTTTGTATTAGTAAACTATGACCACATAATAAATGACTCCAAAATATAGCAGCTTTAAAAAAATGAGCATTTATTATCTATTTTCTGTGAGTTGGAAATCCAGATACAGCTTAGCTGGATGCTTCTGGGTCAGGGTGTCTCACACAGGCTAATATCAGAGTGTAGGCCAGGGTATAGTCAGACCCAGGCTGCACAGGACCCGCTTCCTTCTCAAGCTACTGTTGGTATTTCTTCATTTCCTACACACCACAGAAAGTTATTCCCTGACACATGAGCCTCTCTCTACAACTGATCACAACATGGCAGCCAGCTTCCTTCGGAGAGCGCAAGTGAGGAAGGAAGAAAGGGCATGCAAAATGGCGGCCACGAGTCCCTTTATAACTTAATGTTGATAAAGTGACACCTCTTCGCTGTTGGTCATTGTCTGTTCTTTAGCAATGAGTCACAAAGTCCAGCTGACTCTCAACTTAAGTCCAAAGGGAAGTGTGAATCATCAGAGGTCATCTTAAAGCCTGCTTTCCACATTCTGGCATAAATAGGAAGTAGTTGTACCTGCCACACAAGATGGCTGATTATATGAACATCATATAAATATAGTCTCACTGACTTATTTGTGGATAACGTAACTCAAGTCTTTGTTGTAAACCATGAAACTAATATATGTAATACACGTAGTACATCAACAGCTCTCTTGCAGATGAAAAATATTTAAAATAAATTTCTCAAATATTTACTTTTCAGACACTATTCTGAGAGTTATGAACAGAATTCCGAAGCAAAAGTAGCTTTCTGTACCTTATCCATTTATTTGCGCTTTGAGTTATTTATCCATAAGTGGTAACGAATAATATTTGTATGTGCATCCTCTCACAAAATTCTAGATGCCAAGTATAATTATGCCAAATATTTAGAATCCTTATAGGAAAATAGATGCACTTCCAGCATTTAAAATATAATGAGCTTAGCTGCATATTTTAATGCAAAAAATTGAAATAACGATAAGCTTTAGAATACACATAAAGTCTAAAGTACTGGCTGGGAAATTAACCTAATTTCAGAAAACTACACTAATTGTATTATATATAAAAGAAGTTTATAAATGTTCCTTAAAAAGAGTGACCCTTTTATTCCATAGAAATATTATATACTAACCTGGACATTCTAGAAGCAGTCAGAGATACTGATAAAGTTATTTTCAGTAAACAGTTCCTTTAAGAATTTGAGGGCATGGGATTTAAAAGGTTCACAAGAGAATAACTTCAAGCTCGTAAAATCAGGACGCTTTTCATTCATAATCCAAGACATTTTCAGTCTGGCACAAGAAAAAATTCAATGAATATGTGGCAGCCTACACTGTAAAAAATATACTGTGCAGAAAATGATTAATAATTAAAAAGACAAGAACACCCTTTTAACTAGAAACTCAAAATCTACTCGAAAGGATAAGGTGTAAGCACATAAAATGGCAACTAAATATAAAGCTACTAATCCAAATATCCCCTGGAGTCATTCTATCCATCAGGATCTGGACAATATTAGCTTGGACTCCCTCTCTTTATCAAGTGGTAAATTGAATGTCATCCTCTACATTTCTGCAAATGCACAGACATTTCTCCCAATTTTCTCTGGTTGTGATTTCCCCCTTCTTAACTCTCCATCTTCCTCTCAACTTCTGACAGCTCATTCTTCCTTTATCCTCACTGCTCTACTCCATCCTCAGCACAGACCTTCATGGCTTTCATGTGATCTCCATGGAAACCACTGACACCAGGCCTTTGTGTGTGCAGCAGGCTTCACCGAATGGGAAGAAGAAAGGGGTTTATATCACAGCCACACAAGTGGATGAAAACATAGTCTTAAGACATCTGCTGGGCCATTTTCATCAGTGTCTTGCTCCCCAACCCATGTCTTATGTCTCTCTGCTCCTCTCTTCATTCTCCCCTATCCACCACCTCCAATTTTTGGTTCATTGTTTTTCTCTCATCCTTTGATGACCCTCATTCTCATGGTCTGATGTTTTTTCCCCAGGTAGACATCAAATTATTTCTGTAACCAGAAATAATCTTCTCGCCTGGAGAAATTCTGATGCCAATTATTCAGAAAATAACCTGTTCACCCTTTCACACCATTTCTTGTCTTCTTCAGAATACTTTTATGCTTCCATAGAAAGGAAGACCAAGAGATTAGCCAGGGTAGAATGGTCAAGAGAAGCATTAAAGTCAGAATACTAGAGTGATTCATGCATACCCATAGCAGCACAATTCACAATAGCCAAATTATGGAACCAACTGAGGTGTTCATCAACAGATGAATGGATGAAGAAAATGTGTTACATACACACAATGGAATCATACTCAGCCATGAAGAAGAACAAAATTATGTCACTTGCAGGAAAATGGAGGGAACTGGAGACTATTATGTTGAGATCAGTCAGTCTCAGAAAGTCCAAGGGTTGTAAGTTTTCTCTCATATGTGGGAGCTAGAGAGAAAATAGGAAACAAAAGGGACTTTAGATCAATGTGTAGAGAGACCAGTAGAATAGTGGAAAGGGAATGGGGGATGGGGAGAGGGAGGAATGAACAAGGAAACAGTTCAAATAATACAATGACAATATGTGAAACTATTATTACCAGTCTCACTAACGTAACTAACGTGTGGGGAGGGAGGAGGGGAACAGGATGGAGTGTGGAGGGAAATGCACCAGGAGCTGTGTGCATGTATGTTTTTATCATATTGAACTTCACTGTGATGTATAATTGCAATATACTAATAAATAAATTGCAGCAGTTAAACTCGGTTTTAAATGATTAAATTGGCTGTAAAAATGGGAGGACAGGATGCTTTAGAACATCCCAAATGAAATCAGAGTGAGCATAGCCCACATTGGCATTTGTCAATAAATAATATGTAAACTAAAGCTTTTATGCAAACCCAGATTCTCTAAAGGGATTTTTTTCTTTCCCTTTTTTCTTCTTTCTTTCCCCTCCCCTCCTCCCTTCCTTCCTTTGTTCCTTCCTTCCTTTTCTTTTTCTTTCAGTACCAGGGATCCAATCCAGGGCCTTATGCATACTGGACAAAACACTCTACTCCTGAAGTATACCCTTAGCCCTTTCTAATTTTATTTTGAGACAGAGTCTCGCTAAGTTGCCCAGGCTGACCTTGAATTTGGGAATCCTCCTTCTTCAGCCTCCCGAATAGCTGATATTACAGGTGTGTGCCACCACACTGGGCTCCAAAGGGCTTTTCTTATTTCAATCATAGCCTTGTCATTCCTGGCAAGATCCTTGAGAGTATTCTAGGAAAGCCTTAGTGACATTCTATACAGTTACTTTTTAAAATTTATAACTAGCTTAAAACATATTGGTCAAAAATATACACAGAAAGAAGAGGCCACCTAACGGAATAAACTGGAGTGAAGGATTGCTTTCTATGTGAGTCTTAAGAACGGTGTATGTGAAAGCGAGTCATCAGTAAGATGGAGCATGGAGCTACTTCAGCGTTATGGGCATTTTAGGCTATTAGCCCTTGTCTAGAATCAATTACAGTACAGCCCTGGATTTCTTAAGTGAACACTCACCTCAAATACATCTGTGTTTATTCTGCTTTCCTATTCCCCAGCTAATGGAGATCAATGAAGTAATATGTAATAAACACTTAACATGTTGAGTCCAATTGTTTCCCTGACTGCATAAGTCTTTCCTAGAGCTGCATGTGTGGCGTCTGATTCTTCCTTTTCATAGAGACAACAGAGTAGATGTGAGCACAGAATATGGGGCTAGACATCGGGGTTTGTAACACTGGTTCTAGAATTTACTACTTGTTCTTTTCATCTATAAAATGAAAGCAATAATAGTGACACATAGGAGGGAAGAGTCTAAACTGACAGTTGGGAAATACCTGATAGAAGTGAACTTCAGCCTGGCATGGGCATGTGCCCGTAAGCCCAGTACTTGGGATGCTGAGACAGGAGGGTTGCAGGTTCAAGGCCAGCCTTAGCAACTTAGTGAGATAGTGAGACCCTGTTTCCAAAAAAAATAAATAAATAAAAGGAGCTGGGGGTGTAGCCTGGAGGTAGAATACCCTTGGGTTCAATCCCCAGTACAAAAAAAAGATGTGAACCTCATATTTACTATATATTGTAGCCCAGACATATGTATACGCATATGAAGAAGTTACATACATACATATTATGCACACATATACATATGTACATGCATATATGTTTTTGTCTTAACATTTTTTCAATTTTTATAAATATCTGTTTCAGTTTGTCCTAAAATTATGGTAATGATATTAAAACATATTGTTTTCTGTTAATTATAAACAATAAATCTATTATTTTTGTCCAATTGCTAGAGATCGTTTGCTAATTTAAGATTTGCTTTCTTTAGCTCTTTGTCTAACTTAAGAGTTAATTCTTAGACTTCAGCATGTGTAAAGATCACTTGGTTTGGCGGTTAAAAATGCAGATTACAGGTCCTCACCCTGATATTTAGCATCAGGAGCTGTGAAGGGGAATCTCAGAAATGTTAATGAGCACTTGAAGGTGACTCTGACACAGCTGATCCATAAGTCATATGTTGAGAAAATCTTAAAGAGCATTGGATTAGTTCTCACCTCTAAGGAGAGTATTACTTGTGATATCTCCTCAGGCTGAGAATCATTCATAGTGATTTCTTTAAAAAATTATGCAAACTTTACAATGATAAGATTGGTGAAAAATTTTTGGCATTGTTTTCTAGAATTTAGAGGTGAAAAGGACGAATGGATACAGATATGTGTACCAAAATGGAAGGCCTGTGTAGGCAGAGAGTTTGATCTGTGTGATTCACTAATCAATTATTAGCACCAGATTCATTGCACAGGTCAGTATCTAGACCAGTGTCTAGAATATGGTAGGTCTTAATACATATAAGAATGTTAAATGCTATAGTAATCTACTATGGAAACAAAAAGGTAGGTTCAGAGGCTTCTTTATTACATATTTTTGGATATTCAGGGAACAAAGAAAATAAAAGCTAAATATGGAATGGGAAAAAAACAAATAACAAGGTGTTTAAAATTATCTTCTCCATCTATTAAGGAAGAAAAACATTAAAGTCTGAGCTAAAACAGGAGAAAGGTTCCTACTGGTTGCTCTGTAGCACAACACATACACGTGAAAATAGTATCCTTATTACTAGCAGAAACAAGTTACTGGAATATGCATGAGAAAATCCAATTTCCAGCTAGCACAGATTCCTCTGGGAAAACTGAGTTTTAAGTTAGTTTGTACTCTCAATGTATTCTTTGTCAAAATCTGATGTTACCTATCAATGGGCAACCCTCCAAGGGCAGAAATCATCCTGTTCTCTCCTCATCTCATGAAATTTTAAAAGCGTGTGTGAGAGCAGAGGTCTTAGGAAGAATGCTTAACTCTTTAGAGAGTAGACATATAATGGGATAGAAATTCCATTTTAAGGGGAAAACATCAGACCTTCAGTTGAGAAATTAGTTTATAGAGCAAACAATTGGTGACCTAAAGTATTTCTCCACTAGTAGACACTTGGTAGAATAAGTGTGACCATTTAGACACATCAGCTAACCACTGAAGGACAACTCTGGTAGAATCACGTGATGTATGTGGCTGGTTTTGACATTTTGATTGTGCTGTGTGTATTGAAAATTCATGTATTTTGCTTCAGTCCCTCCCTGTTCCTCTGACCTTTTGGAGTCTTACTAAGTCTTAATAATCAAAAGCACAGTGTTTCATTTTGGAAACATTCAGAAAGTAATGCACTTTGGCTAAATATAGTTGTAGAATTTAAAAACACATCTGGCCGTTTTTCTAGAGGATGCATAGTCACTGTTGATTTACACAAATTAGTCAGATAATGGTCATTTCCTCTTAGCTAACCCGTGTACAATTAAAAAAAAATCAAAACGAAAGCAAAACTTGGGAGAGGCGGGGATCACAATACCAAAACCCACCCACCACGACTTCTTAATGACTGAAACTCAGGCACATTCCTTTGTGAGACCTCAAACAGTGGAGACTCATGTCCATCTAAAACAACTCTGGCTCAGGAAATATAAATTACAATTAAAGTTGGGGCAATAAAATTAGAAGATGAAACACTGATAATGACTCATGTTGGAGAAATCTTATCTGATTTATCAAGATTCACATTTGGCACAACCTTCAGAAAATAAATGAACATTAGGGAAAAAGGAGACTCAGATTTAAAAGTAGTATTTTACCTCCTAAATTAAAGCATGAAAGATAGACGTTTTTGAAAATTCAAAAAGTTGTTCATTTCATACAATATCTTTGCTGGACATGGTGGCATATGCCTGTAATTCCAGGATTTGGGAGGCTGAGACAGGAAGATTGCAGATTTGAGGCCAATCTCAGCAACTTGAGACTCTCAGCAATGTAGCAAGACCAGGTTTCAAAATAAAAAATAAAAAGGACTAGGGGTTTAGCTCAGAGGTAGAAATTCCCTGGGTTCAATCACCAGTACCATAAAAAAACTAAAACAAGCCAGGTATTGGTGGTACATGCTTGTAATCCTAGTACTTGAGAGGTTGAGACAGGAGAATCACAGGTTCCTGGCCAGTCTCAGCAAAGTAGCAAGGTTCTCCACAACTTAGACTCTGCTTCAAAATAAAAAAATAAGTTTGGGGGTATAGCTCATAGGCAGAATGCCCCTGGGTTCAATCCCCAATACCCCCACCCCACATACACAAAATGACAAAGCTACGTTATTATAAAGTAGGTAATCAAATGTCATGATAAAAATAGAAATCATAAAATTAGATTTTTAATGCTTTAGAACATATGGTTTGAAAATCAACTAGAAAAGCCATAGGTATTAGGCAATTTGACCCTTTAAACAGATGAGGAAGTTAAACACACCAAGCCAAACAATTTATTCAGATTATACAGGGAATCAATAACTTGAATACTACAAACTTAAGTTCCATAACTCACTGTGTCACTTGGGCAGGTGTTTCTAAAGAGCAATGGATTTCAAATTATTGAGAACCTCAATGAATTTTGCTCATATGGGTTATCTCTCTTGATATTTTCCATGTAAGAAACTAAAATTTAGCTGGATGTGGTGGCACACGCTTGTAATCCCAGTACTTGGGAGGCTGAGACCAGAGGATCCCGGTTTGCGACCAGCCTCAGCTACTTAGTGAGACCCTGTTTCAAAATAAAGGATAAAAAATAGGGCTGGGGGTATAGCTCAGAGGTAGAATGCCCCTGGGTTCAATCCCTAGTACTGCAAAAAAAAAAAAAAAGAAACTAACATTTTTCAGCATTTATTTTAATTTATTTAGAAATAATAAGCCTTCTACATGCTAAATCAAATATCATAGTTTTATGGAAAATCTATTTTTTCAAAACAAAACAAAAAGTAGAAGAGTGACATTGTATCATACCTTTTGCAAATAACATAAGTCTGGTTTAATAAGAGACAGCTGTATTCTCATATCTCCTGTGTTCAGTTTGCTGTAGTATCACACATCATGTAGCCTCTAGAAAACAGAACTCTACACTTAGGTGAGAGAAAAGGCAATAATATTTTAATATTAGAAGAAAAATAGCCCTGATCTCTGACTCTCTGAGAGTACCTGGAGGATCCCCATTGGTCTCAAGACTACCCTAGAAATCTGCAAATAAACTGGAATACATCTTGTCACTGAATTGCAGAGGATGAAATTTAGGATTGCACTTGAATTAAGAATATTCCTATCTGAATGGAGGGAAAATAGCAGGCATAAAGATAACATGCACACATACACATAGATACACATGATTGTAAAGAATTGACAGACAAGCCTGTGAATTTTAAGTGTCTTTAAGTAGGAAAATGTAATTGCATGAAAAAAATCCAGACAGATTAAAAGATAAATTTTAGAGATGATAAAAGGAGATTAAGAGGTTTTACCATATTTAAGACAAGCCATATGTAAAGGAACTTACCCTATGATACACCTGGCAAAGCTCACAAGTTAAAAGACAAATTTAAAGTTCCCATGAGCATTGAAGGGGGAATCAGGTTACTAATGTAATGAGATAGGACATTTTCGGTCATCAGAATTCTTGGGTTGCTCTTTTTCCCTTTTGAGGAATCCTGTGATGAGTAACCCCTCCCCATAGGCATGGGTGTTCTTTTCTGCAGTCCTTTATGGATGTTAACATTTTCATTTTCCTCTCTTTCTCTCTCTCCTCTCCTCTCTCTCTCTCTTATACTTCCTCTCCTTCTCATTTTTTGATGAGCATTAGCAAAATCCTTTGTTGGTTTCCCCAGAAGAACTATACATATGCACAGACACTGTTCTTCATAAGATCAATCAAAGAACTTGTCTAGTTTCCTGGTTATATATGAATCAAAGCTAGGCAATCAAGGATAGGAATAAAATGGTGAGCACTGAGACAATTAAAAAGGAATTTTAAATATTTTTGTTAATGTACTTATAAGTTCTATGCCCACATAAAAGTATTACATTATAGTCCTGAATGTCTATATCATAGTTATGTTCAAAGTTACTTTCCTTCCAAACACATGGTAGGTCTGTATTTATCTTTCTCTGTGGAGTTCATGGATCTGATGTATAAATAAGCACTTCCCATATGACATGTAATCCAAACCACATATCTACTTTGTGTGTGTGCGTGTGTGCGGTATTCTGAACCCAGGGGTATTTTACCTCTCAGCTACACCCCACCCCTATTTTATTTTTTAATTTTGAAACAGAGTGTCACTACGGTACTAGTGATCCTCCTGTCTCAGCCTTCCAAATACTGGATTGCATGAGTGCACCACTGAGCCCAGCTTCTGTAATTTTACATTTTCTAGTAGTCACATTTAGGAAAAGGAACATGAAAAGGTGACATTAATTTTAATGATATATTTTATTTAACTATTATGTCTCAAATATTATCATTTAACATATAGTCAATATAATAGTTATTAATGAAATATTTTTATTTATTTTGATGTTAAATTCATGTTCAAGTTTAGTGGCTCCTCAGTTTGGTGATATTTACCTGCTTAATTTTTGAGCAATTAAGCAGTGCACTTCTCTAACAAGCAAGAGACTATGATTCCTCAAGGGCACATCTGCCTTGGACTCCATCCAGAGGATTTTGTTATTGCACGTACCACAAGAAGCTCATTACAACCTTGTGTCACCTGCATGAAGCCAGCCTAAGGCTATGTCACAAACCAAAATCTTGGTGGACACAGCCTCATATTTGTCCAAGTTTTGTAGACATCATCAAGAGCAAGTGTGCTACATTGGTAAGTACCTAGTGAATATTCCATTGACTACTTGAATTGCTGATTGCTGTTCATCTCCTTACCTTCACCCCTACCTCTTCTCTATTCCTCTCCCAATCCCAGAATCTATTATTGGCCTAAATTCAAGGCTTTTTCCAGGGATGTTGTTAAGTCTGGGTTACCCCTCACTTTCAAGCTTCCCCCTGCTTGCCTGGTTACCCTCAGATTCTATTTTCACATAGATGCTAAGCTTCACCAGGCTTTTATGCATGGCTTTAACACATGCCTTTAAAATGATACCTATTTGATAACATACTTAGTGTTAATTTAGTTTGGCACTGAAGTGATGTAATTATAGTTTAAATATTACTTGATGAGGGAAAGCCCATTACGTTGTAAGGGATCATGGGGATAGCCTTTCACATTTTAATAGGTAGGGCCAATCACTTGGGTGGAGAAAGCCACAGAAACCTTACTACTTACCTATCTATAAGTTTGACTATTAGCTAAAGAGTTGTCCATGGTGTGGAATTTTGAAAACTGTTTTGCAATGAGTTTTCAGTATTATTTTAGTTGTTAATTCACATGGGTATTTGGGTGGGGGGAGGTCAGTGACTTATTTTTATTGGTGATTAAATGGCTATACATTTATTTTATCTTAATCATTCCTCCAAGAAAACAAAAAATTATAGCTTAGTGCAATCGACTTCTTTCAGAAACACACTAAAGCCATTGTGGAATAAGTTTAACATTCATTTGAACTACTTAAATGGCAGCTTGTCTTCAAGATGAGTGGGTTTTCACAGAATCCTATCATTGAGGGTTTATGCAGAACTGACAGGAAATGTCGAATGTTTCCAAGAATAAAAAATTAAAATTCTTTACAAAAATAACACAACCAAATGCATCAAAATTATACCATTTCTCTTTGGCAATGCAAGTTTGATGTTGGGACCAGATTCAATTACAAGAAATGCTAATTTATAAAAAGTTTAAAAAATTGTCCACATCACTATTACTTAATTTGAAATTCATCTACACATGGAATTGTGGAAAACTACCATTCCAAAATGCCAAAAACACTGGGGGAAAATTTATAACAGCGAGAAGAAATAACTTGGTATGTTACCTAAAACATTTAAGTACTAGTCACAGGTAACAAAAGACTTCTTCAATTTTCTTCTTTGAATTTCTAATACCTGAAATGCTGAAGATGTAATATAATAACCAAATGGCCAACAATACAGATACTACTGCATATACTGATGAGTGCTTAATGCAACAAGACAATGCAATCGATTTTTCCTACCTTTCAAAATATTTTGGTGTAAATGTGTTGTTGAAAATGTCTAAACTGTAGCCCCCACCCTCGTGGGACTCATCCCATATTTCTACTGAATTTTACATCTTGTGCTACTGAGAACAGATCTCAAGGAGACACTGATTCTGTAACAGAGATAACCCACAATTAGGTGGACATAGATTTCACCATGATGGCCATTGAATATTATGTCAGAGTAACCTCTTCCTACAAGTATAAAAAGCCCATAAGCATGATCCACTCCTAGCTTACTGGACATTGTGGATATATTCCAAATCTCAAAGGAATGGGGGATTATAGTAAGCCACTTGCTAAGTCTTCATGTCCCAGTCGAAGACATCTGCTCACATTCTTCATTGTCCTTCCTGTTCTCTGTGTCCTATTTCGTTCTCAATTCTCAGACATCTTCCCTACTAGCATCCTATAGGAAACATTTGGGCAAAGTAGACATGCATCAATAGATTCTAAAGAATTCTAGCCAATTTTGCAAATTTAGTCATTTTATTCTTGAGCTCCAGCTGTCTGTCACTTTGTGTAAAGAAGCCAAGGTTTCCACACCTGAGAGATGAGTCACTTCCTTGAATAAATGGGAATGACACCATCTCAGATTAAAGAGTCACCGGGTATTACTCTTTAATATCTTCCACTACACAACCTTCATCCGACTGTGACCTCCTGATACAGAATATCTTACCTTGACTTGGCTTGAATTGCACCTAGCATAATGTATTTTATTAGAAGTCATAACTAACTACCTTCTACTTCTGATTAAAAAGAAGAGATACTAGACATTTTTTAAAAAGTCCTGAAAATAAGTCCATGCTTTACATGGGCCCCAGAGTGTGTGTATGTGTGTGTATATATATATATTCACATACATATGCATATGCATGTATATTCATCATGTATATTCATATACATAATATACACATGCATTCATATTTGTATGTGTATATATGTATTTACATATACACATATGTATTTATATATTCACATATGCATGCACACATAATGTACTTATATATTATATATATGTGTATGTGTGTGTATATGTGTTTGTATATATATTCAAAAATATATATATGTGTGTATATGTGTGTATATATTCAAATATATGTCATCCTAAAAAAATCCTGTGTTGCCACTATTTTTGGGCTTTGGGGAAAATTGCTTAGACTCTTTGTCCTCAACTATATAACATGTGTTCATGAGACTAAATAAGACATAAAGTGCCTAATATAGCATCTGTTATCAAGAAGGTTTTTGATGAATAGTAACTACTAATGCTACTTTTGTGTTAGACTAAATTTATACGGTAATTGCTCTCAGTAATTTGCAAAAGCTAATTTGGTAAAGATACAAATAGGTTTGGTGAGTCCCTGAAGCATTGACCCTCTTTTTTATCATCTGAACTTTTCTGAAGAGTATGAGAAAAATGTATTTAGCCACTGGACTCTATTACCAATAACTAAAAAGTCACTTCTGGGAAAATACATACAGATGAGAATACAATCCTATTTATACACTTTTATGGCAATTGCAAGACAATAAGAAAAAGTAAAGCTAAAATACATGGGACTTTTAGCATGTGTAAAATACCATGTCAATTTTAGTCTATCTTATGGTAGATGTTGTTTTAGATTAGGAAGCTAAAGGTTTATCTGGCCAAGTAACTGGCCTAAGGATAGATCATTATATTTTCTATTTAAGCATGGTACTTTCCTGGCCTGAAGCTTTCTCTTTGACCATGACTCCTTTCTGCCTTAGTTCTTCCAAGTCCTTTCCAAATATTGGAAAAAGGAATTAATAAGTGTGTAGAATATGGTCTGTTTTGCATTAAAATTAGCAATGATGGTTTTCAGTGAGCAAGAACCTCTTTGCTATTATAAGATGTTTCTTCTCTCAGATCCACAGCATCGTTTTAGTCTACTACCTTGAGCATCAGATCAGTCGTTTAATAAACTTTGGTAAATTTAATTGTTTGTAAATATGAAGTATGTTTTTCTTTTTTTTGCATGAAGGACGTTTGAGGCTCTAGGGAATGCGATGGATATTCTTAAGAAAAATGCTCATTTACCCAAAATATGTTCAGATAGCTCCTAAAATTATCCTCATACCTCCATTTAAAAATCTGTGATCTAGAAGATTGTAGTGAGAGAGAGGTCTAAAGAAAAACTCAAGCATTTTTTAAAAAGAGTCCACAGATTAGTTTTACAAAAAACAAAGTGTTTTAAAAATTAGCATGGATTATTGAGAATTGCTAGATGGGCATGTTGCAATAGTCTTTCAGTGTTTATTAATCAATGACAACAAAAGACTTATTACAATTGCTATATGCTTAAGGAAAGACATAAAATTTTTCATTTAGTAAAGGAATATGGTACATTTGCATTAGAAATTTGCTCATGCTGAATTCTTAAGTAGATGTATATGAAACCCCTATAAAGTATTTGTTTTTATTCTTTGCAAAAGTTGTCTTTGTACTCCACAACAATTTTCTGCTTTCTTTTCCTCTGTGCTGCAATGTGTGGTTAACTCTTGGACTTCTGCTGATGTGAGGCAGCTGCTGTGCCTGAAGAGTTAGAATAAGTCATAGGAAGGGAATAAATAAGCTTCATTTGTCAGTGCTCATTGGTCTTTATTAATCCTTTGGGCTACACTCCATGTCTCTATAGCTAGCTGTGCGGATTTCTTGGATGCGTGAAAGCAATCTTTAATCAACACTGTGTTAAGTCCTCTCCTGGAACAGACATTGATATTTACATGAGGATAACAAGCTAGACATTGGGTGATATTTAGGTTTGAGTAGTGGTTAAAGAAAAACAAACAAATTTGTTCAAGAGCATCAGCAGAAACTCCAGGGAAATTGCTTACTGCCCCTGGCATTGGCAAAGTTTAAAACTAATGGTGCTTTGAGTCTAGAGACCATATCGACTAAGAGGCATTAAAATTCCAAGCAGTCAGCCCCAGACATGCTTGGGAGGACTCAGGACCTTTCCTCACCGGGCTGAGATGTGGAGAGTATAAATATTTTAAAAGGATTAACTTGAGGTCCTTGTTTTCTGTAATATCGCCAACAAATAAGAACCTTATAAGAACATGTTGGGATTGTTATTCTCTCTGTGTTTTTGTTCAATTTAAACAGAAAAAGAACTCATAAAGCATTAATAAATAGGCCAGTAACTCTCCATTGAGGTACATGAATAAGATTTACTCAATTTAATTTGTTAGTGTTTGGGTGTTTTTTTCTAACTAAGCTGTGTATTTCTCAAATTATAAAGGGACAATGCTCATTGTTTTTTTTAAGAATTTGAGCTATATATTTTGTACCATACTGCCAGATCAAAGGATATGAAGTCTTTGTATTTGAGAGAAGAAATAGAGCTTTTAGAGTACATTAAATTTGCGCGATGTTTTGTATAAGTGTACCATGTATTTTTAAAAGTAAGAATCAGCTATATTGAATTAATAATACAGTTAACGTTTCTTTCATATTATTCTTAACCCAAAGTTTACTTAGCTAATTTGAAATCATATCTGCAAGTTACCCTTTCCTTCATTTCTGAGATATTTGCCTTTAAAAAAAATGAAGTATTTCAAAGTGCTATGATTTGGATGTGGTTTGTCCCTGAAGAGTTCATATGTTGGAAGCTTCGTGTGCAGGCTGGTGGTGTTGGAAGGTGATGTGGGATTTTTAAGGGGTGTGGCCTAGAGGGAGGTCTTTAAGTCATTGGGGGTGAGTGTCTGGAGGGATTAAGGTAGTTCTCATGGAACCCCAGGGTTAGTTCTTGTGGGAGGATTTATTATAAAAAAGACAAGCTCAGTCATTCCCTAGCACTCTGCCTTCTGTCTTGCAATATGATCTCTCCCTCCTGCATTTGATCCACCACGATGCCCCCCCCGCCACCATGGGCTGATGTAGTCAGAGGGGCCCTCTCCAGAACCACTGCAATGCTGTTTGTATTGTCAGTCTCCAAAACTGTGAGCTAAATAAATCTCTTTTCTTTGAAAATTACCCAGCTTCAGATATTTTGTTGCAGTAATAAGAGAATGGATTAATACACAAATATCAGTGGTACATTATTTTTCTGATGCAATTTTTATGAGGAAAAAATTCCTACATCTTGTTAAACATGTTTTATATGAACATATATATATCATATTACCCCAAATTAATTTATGAGGTAAGCTAAAGGTCCCTTATAGAAGAAAAGATATTGTGATGTTTTAATATGGACAACAGATTATAGTTTTAGCTTTCTGAATCTAAGTGAATATAAAAATTTTAGAAAATATTTTATAATGTCCCCAACTAAACAAAATTAAACATTGAGTATGAAATACCTTGCAATGAAAGTTGTAATATATTTTGAGTGACTTCAGTGTTTATTGTTTAGTATTGTATAGAATTTTAACCAGTTCCAGAAAGGCAAAGCAGAACTTGAGATACGCAAAATATTCGGACCAGGGAAGGAAAAATGCCCAGGTCTTAGTGATCTAACTAATGAGCTAAGAAATTATATCAGAGAAGAATTCAGAGAATTTTTCCTTATTATTTATTTATTTATTTTTGGTACTGGGGATTGAACTCAGGGGCACTCTACCACTGAATTATACCCCCAGCCCTTTTTTATTTTGAAACAGGGTCTCACTTAAGTTGCCCAGACTGGCTTCTGACTTGCAGTCCTCCTGCTCATCTTCTTTATATAATATAATGACACTTAATGATTCTAGGCACAAAAATGTTCTACTTGAAGTCAAAAAATATTTTTAATTGAACAAATGGAAGGATTGAGTTGCCAAGCCATGGTGTGGAGAAGACTGTAGGAAAAGCAGGTTTGTGTAGATTATGACTTCATTTTGGAAAGTATTAGTTGGAGAAGCCTATTAGATATCTGAGAGAAATCACATTGTGTCTATGAGCAATGCATTTAGAAAAGAGGTCTTGGCTAGAGATGCAGATATATATTTTTGGATCATTAAAAAGTGGATGGTGGTTATAGTCCTTATAATAAAGAAGTACACCCAAGGAATGAGTATAGTTGGAAAAGATGACAGGTTCAATGACAGCAATTAAGAGATTGAACAAATGAGGATAAACTGGAAAAGAAAAGGAGACTGAATAGGTACGAGATCGGAGAAAGATCAGGAGAGTATAATGTTCTGGGAGCCAAGTTAAGAAAGTACTTTAAGAAAAGCGAACTGACAGTTTTGTGTTAAGTACTGCTGATAGTCTAGTGAGATGTGACTTAACAATGACCACTGGATTTTTTAGTGTGGAGGGGTGACATTAAGGACAAGGGATTGAAAGATTGGTGGTGAAAGAGTCTGAGTATCAAGGAGAGTGGAGCCGGGCATGGTGACACACGCTTGTAATCCCAGTACTTTGGGAGGTGGAGACCGGAGGATCCGGGTTCGCGGCCAGCCTCAGCTCTCTCTCTCTCTCTCTCTCTCTCTCTCTCTCTCCCCCTCTCTCCC